>JAJLRJ010000005.1:4551657-4839157 GCA_024195265.1 Dendrophyllia cribrosa
TCCTTCAGTTCTGTGCATTCCCAAAAGTGTTAGATCAGTTTTTCCCATAACGGCTACTTGTCTTGATTTCGTGCCGGTCTATATTTTTCCGATTCTCGAATCACCCGCCTCAGATTTAGACGAATACATAACGTTTGTTTAATAAAAAGTGAACACTGGACAGCGAAGAAATAAATATAAGCGTGCTGGGAATCCCAATTAATTGTTTGCCTTCCATGAATTTTTATTTCGTGAAGTTGGAGGAACAAACCAGCCTCGGGAGCAAAAATTCACCGCCGATGAAGATATAAACAACGAACGTGTCTTGCGAGAAGTTTCTTGCGAGTTTCGCTTGCGCTAGCGAATGTTTCTCGGGCGAAAATAACCGAAAGCGATCACTTTTTTCATTTAATTTTCTTTTTTGTGTTTCGGATACAGAGGAATAAATATTGGATATATTTTCGTGTGTGTGATTGCAAGATGCGTTATGCGTTACTGGAAAGGTTTCAAATTACTTTTCACATTATGCAAATTGCTACATTTTTAACTCAACTGAAAAAATATAGAAAGGGCTAAATTTGTTCCTTTCCTCCCAAATTATCACTTCTGTCGTTAACTTTGATTAAATTTATCAGTTTCATTCAAAATTTATTACTAGTAGTAATCACAGATTATAGTGCGTCGTCTAAATGAAAAAAATGATCGCTTTAAGGTTATTTTCGCCCAAGAAACATTCACGATCATTCACTAGCGCAAGCGAAACTCGCAAGAAACTTATCGCAAGACACGTTCATTGTTTCTTCATCGGCGGTGAATTTTTACACCCAAGGCTGTTTTGTTCTCCCAACTTCACGAAATAAAAATCCACGAAAGGCAAACAACCGAAAGAAGTGAAATTAATTGGGATTCCTACCACTCTTATATTTCTTCCTTTGCTGTCCAGTGTTCACTTTTTATTAAACAAACGCTATGTATTCGTCTAAATCTAAGGCGGATGATTCGAGAATCGGGAAACTAACCGGCACGAACTCAAGACAAATAGATCATTTACATGTGGGAAAAATCTAAGACCTTTCGGAATGCACAGAACTGGAGGATTTTGCCCATTTCCACGGCGATGGCGTATGATGATGATTCTCATTCTCTTTAGAGCTCCAACCTTCTGTGTGAAATGTTTCTTTACAGAGTCAATGTGCACAGACCATGTAAGTTTGTTATTAATTTTAACTCCAAGGCAAGTGGTATAGTTGACTAGGTTGGCCGCCATGTCGGTTTCCCTAACTGGGGCGCTCCATACATTTCTTACTAAAAATGTCTTATACTCGTTTTCCGGCTATAACTCTAAACGAAACGCTCTTGCGCTTCAAAATTTAGCCCAGATATGTAGTTTTAAACTTTCTACAATTCCATAAACATTTTGGAATCCAAAACTGTTGTTTAATGCTTCTGAATTTTCATATGACGAAAGTGAAAACACTTTTTGAACTAAGGATACGATTTAGTTATTTGTATGAAGAACCGCCGAGCAACTTAATTCATTAATACTTCTTTTCTTCTTCCAGTGTGTGAATAAACTTTAAAAGTTTTATGTCTAAAATGTGGGCTTTAGATGAAGTCTTAGATATTTGCACCAAAGATGACCTCAAAGATGGATGATGAAATCATTTCAGTAAATTTCACCATGTGCTAAAGTTCCCGGTAATTTCTCTTTTTTTGCCGCAATACAGGACTCGGGACATAGACATAACTTAGAACATTACCTTGTTTTCAACTTCATCTGTCTGTTCTTCTGCCTTTAACTGTCTGATTATATCTCCTTGCTTTATAATTTCTTGTTGGATTTCAGCTCTTGAAAATGAAGTTTCCTTCGACGCCATTGTGGATTATTGCTCAGCGGCTAAAGTGATCATTTGTAATTCAACACATTGATAGACTGCCCAAATATGGTCAAAATGTTATCGACAGACGCTGGTTGTTTACCATTTACTAAAACTTCGCGGAAATTTCTGTATTTTTGTTTGGAAAATTTCCATTCGGAACAAACGTGTTCCATTTAACACCTTGTACCAGACTCGCGAAAAAGCCTGACATATCTCCGGAGAAAGTGTCAAGTTTTATCATAAATTTAAAGCAACAGCAATTGTCAAACGTACCATTGAGATACGCCTCGCAGCTATGCTTCATAAATTCCAGACGTCCTTTCGCGCTAATTGTTTATGCGCATCCTTACTGCGCACGCAATTCATATGTGGTCATGCACGAGTGCGCGCGCAAATTAAGAAATCTAAACAGATAAAGGGCTGGTAGCCGTTGCGTTAACTTTACTTAGATTTTACTCGCTTGGATGGTCTGTGACCCCTACTTATTTTTGGCTACATAATTTTCTTTTCTAATTCTGGACAGATTGTGAAAAAAAGAACAAGAAATCAACGTGGGAAGTTTAAAATTTTCCCATTTTTCTACCCACGCAACATCGAATCCAGCCAACTTGAGGCTGTCATGGTTTGCAAATGCTGTCGTTTAAAAATAAGATTTACTTTAAGGGACGTCACCTGTTGATTTAATTTGCTTAATAAACCCACTCGTATAAAATTTGGCATATATATTACAATGCAATATATATTACAATGCAGTATATTTGAAATTACTGTACACAAAGTTGAATTTTCAACTTTATTACCTTAAAGTTATTCATCTAAAGTAGCCATATAATGATTTCATTTGATTTTCTATTTAATATTTCCATTTAATTTTCCATGTGATTGTTCCATCTGATATGTTATTACAAGCATTTTCATATCTTTAATCCAACTGTTTCAAAGAGATCGAAAGGCATCTTCACTCAGAATTTCACAAATGAATATGCTTTTCACTGAAAAAATTTCACAAATATGAAGCTAAAATTTGAAGTCGGTGATTGGTTGAGAGAGATCATACGACTATCTCGTGATATAAACGCAATAACTATTATTAAATGACTTCCTCGGGGAACCCCCTTTTTCGTTTCTGAGAATTCCACGTTATGATGATTCTCTCCGTTTTTTCCGAGAATGTCACACTATGGTGATTTTTCCTGTTTTTATTATATGAATATTTAAACGCACTTCAATTTTGAAAAACGTGTAGAATTCCATATCATGCTTTTATATATCTTGAAACCAACTACAGTAGAAAATAACTAAGGCAAAGTCCATCGGTGCAAGCACCTCTTCCCACCAAGGCTTTGCTTCACTTTCAGCTTTGCTGATCGCTTCTTCCATCCCCTGCTCAATGCAAGCATTTGCGCTGCCAAAGAAGCTGAGCTCTTACTAACGTTTGGAGATAATAATTGAATCAGCATGTAGAGCCACGATTTGAAAAATATAGTTTAGTCTAACTTGTGTGAATATTTAAACGCACTACACTTTGAAAAAACATATAGTTTCATTTGATATTTCCATCAAATATTTTCATCAGATTTACCATCAGATATTTCCAATAAATTTACCATCCACAACAACAACAACAACTTTATTTTTACAATTATTATTACAATTACAATTACAAATACAATAAATAAATTATTATAATAATAAATAAATTCAGTAAACTAAAAAAGAAAAAAGGAAATTTTTCACGCAACCCGCGGTTAGTTTAGGCTAATCGAGGCGGGAGGTGAAGAAATTTCCATCAAATATTTCCATCAAATTTACCATCAGATATTTCCATCAGATGGAAAGTAGTTATGTACTACATACTCTGAGGCAATTGCCTCAGAGTGTAGTACATTACTACTCCCGAGGCTGTTTTGTTCCTCCAACTTCACGAAATAAAAATTCACGAAAGGCAAACAACCGAAAGAAGTGAAATTAATTGGGATTCTTACCACTCTTATATTTCTTCCTTCGCTGTCCAGTGTTCACTTTTTAGTAAACAAACGCTATGTATTCGTCTAAATCTGAGGCGTAAGATTCGAGAATCGGGAAACTAACCGGCACGAAATCAAGACAAATAGATCATTTACATGTGGGAAAAATCTAAGACCTTTCGGAATGCACAGAACTGGAGGATTTTGCCCAATTCCACTGCGATGGCGTAAATTTGATTTATGTCAACCCGACGTTTTCAAGATTCTTAACCAGCATCTCGCAATGAGGCAGCACTTCACTACCAATATGGAACTACTAATTTTAAAGTATATTTCCTCAAGAGCCTTCTTGGGTAGTAGGATTCTCATTCTCTTTAGAGCTCCAACCTTCTGTGTGAAATGTTTCTTTACAGAGTCAATGTGCACAGACCATGTAAGTTTGTTGTCAATTACTCCATTTTAACTCCAAGGCAAGTGGTATAGTTGACCAGGTTTGGCCGCCATGTTGGTTTTCCTAGGTGGGGCGTTCCATACATTTCTTTCTTAAAATGTCTAATACTCGTTATCCGGCTATTACTCTAAACGAAACGCTCTTGCGCTTCAAAATTTGGCCCAGATGTGTAGTATTAAACTTTCTACAATTCCATAAACATTTTGGAATCGAAAACTGTTGTTTAATGCTTCTGAATTTTGATATGACGAAAGTGAAAACACTTTTTGAACTAAGGATATGATTTAGTTATTTGTATCGTTCTCCTTTACTGAAGAACCGCCGAGCAACTTCATTAATACTTCTTTTCTTCTTCCTGTGTGTGATTTAAAGTTAAAAGTTTTATGTCTAAAATATGGGTCTTAGATGAAGTCTTAGATATTTGCACCAAAGATGACCTCAAAGATGGATGATGAAATCATTTCAGTAAATTTCACGATGTGCTGAACTTCTCGGTAGTTTCTCTTTTTTGCCGCAATACAGGACTCGGGACATAGACATAACTTAGAACATTACCTTGTTTTCAACTTCATCTGTCTGTTCTTCTGCCTTTAACTGTCTGATTATATCTCCTTGCTTTATAATTTCTTGTTGGACGGCAGCTCTTGAAAATGAAGTTTCCTTCGACGCCATTGTGGATTATTGCTCAGCGGCTAAAGTGATCATTTATAATTCAACACATTGATAGACTGCCCAAATATGGTCAAAAGGTTCTCGACAGACGCTGGTTGTTTACCATTTACTAAAAATTCCCGGAAATGTTTGTTTGGAAAATTTCCATTCGGAACAAACGTGTTCCATTTAAATCCTTGTACCAGACTCGCGAAAAAGTCTGACATATCTCCGGAGAAAGTGTCAAGTTTTATCATAAATTTAAAGCAACAGCAATTGTCAAACGTACCATTGAGATACGCCTCGCAGCTATGCTTCATAAATTCCAGACGTCCTTTCGCGCTAATTGTTTATGCGCATCCTTACTGCGCACACAATTCATATGTGGTCATGTCTACCCACGCAACATCGAATCCAGCCAACTTGAGGCTGTCATGATTTGCAAATGTTGTCGTTTCAAAATAAGGTTTACTTTAAGGGACGTCACCAGTTGATTTAATTTGCTTAATAGACCCACTCGTATAACATTTGGCATATATATTACAATGCAATATATTTGAAATTATTGTACACAAAGTTGAATTTTTAACTTTATTACCTTAAAGTTATCCATCTAAAGTAACCATATAATTATTTTATTTGATTTTCTATTTAATATTTCCATTTAATTTTCCATGTGATTGTTCCATCTGATATGTTATTACAAGATTTTCATATCTTTGATCCAACTGTTTCCAAGAGACAGGCATCTTCATTCAGAATTTCACAAATGAATATGCTTTTCACTGAAAAATTTCACAAATATGAAGCTAAAATTTGAAGTCGGTGATTGGTTGAGAGAGATCATACGACTATCTCGTGATATAAACGCAATAACTATTATTAAATGACTTCCTCGGGGAACCCCCTTTATTGTTTCTGAGAATTCCACGCTATGATGTGGAATTCTGTAATGTGTATTAACAAATACAATAAAAAAATTATTATAATAATAAATAAATTCAGTAAACTAAAAAAGAAAAAAGGAAATTTTTCACGCAACTCGCGGTTAGTTTAGGCTAATCGAGGCGGGAGGTGAAGAAATTTCCATCAAATATTTCCATCAAATTTACCATCAGATATTTCCATCAAATTTACCGTCAGATATTTCCATCAGATGTAAAGTAGTTATGTACTACATTCTCTGAGGCAATTGCCTCAGAGTGTAATACATTACTACTCCCGAGGCTGTTTTGTTCCTCCAACTTCACGAAATAAAAATTCACGAAAGGCAAACAACAAAGAAGTGACATTAATTGGGATTCCTACCACTCTTATATTTCTTCCTTCGCTGTCCAGTATTCAGTTTTTATTAAACAAACGCTATGTATTCGTTGAAATCTGAGGCGGATGATTCGAGAATCGGGAAACTAACCGGCACGAAATCAAGACAAATAGATCATTTACATGTGGGAAAAATCTAAGACCTTTTAAAATGCACAGAACTGGAGGATTTTGCCCAATTCCACGGCGATGGCGTAGATTTGATTTATGTCAACCCGACGTTTTCAAGATTCTTAACCAGCATCTCGCAATGAGGCAGCACTTCACTACCAATATGGAACTACTAATTTTAAAGTATATTTCCTCAAGAGCCTTCTTGGGTAGTAGGATTCTCATTCTCTTCAGAGCTCCAACCTTCTGTGTGAAATGTTTCTTTACAGAGTCAATGTGCACAGACCATGTAAGTTTGTTGTCAATTGCTCAATTTTAACTCCAAGGCAAGTGGTATAGTTGACCAGGTTTGGCCGCCATGTTGGCTTCCCTAGTTGGGGCGCTCCATACATTTCTTTCTTAAAATGTCTAATACTCGTTATCCGGCTACAACTCTAAACGAAACGCTCTTGCGCTTCAAAATTTGGCCCAGATGTGTAGTATTAAACTTTCTACAATTCCATAAACATTTTGCAATCGAAAACTAGCTGTTGTTTAATGCTTCTGAATTTTGTTATGACGAAAGTGAAAACACTTTTTGAACTAAGGATATGATTTAGTTATTTGTATCGTTCTCCTTTACTGAAGAACCGCCGAGCAACTTTATTAATACTTCTTTTCTTCTTCCTGTGTGTGATTTAAAGTTAAAAGTTTTATGTCTAAAATATGGGTCTTAGTTGAGGTCTTAGATATTTGCACCAAAGATGACCTCAAAGATGGATGATGAAATCATTTCAGTAAATTTCACGATGTGCTGAACTTCTCGGTAATTTCTCTTTTTTGCCGCAATACAGGACTCGGGACATAGACATAACTTAGAACATTACCTTGTTTTCAACTTCATCTGTCTGTTCTTCTGCCTTTAACTGTCTGATTATATCTCCTTGCTTTATAATTTCTTGTTGGATTTCAGCTCTTGAAAATGAAGTTTCCTTCGACGCCATTGTGGATTATTGCTCAGCGGCTAAAGTGATCATTTGTAATTCAACACATTGATAGACTGCCCAAATATGGTCAAAAAGTTATCGACAGACGCTGGTTGTTTGCCGCTATTGCGGCACAAAAGATAAATTACCGGGAAGTTCAGCACATGGTGAAATTTACTAAAATGATTTCATCATCCATCTTTGCGGTCATCTTTGGTGCAAATATCTAAGACCTCATCTAAGACCCATATTTTAGACACACTTTCCCCGGAGATATGTCAGACTTTTTTTGCGAGTCTAGTACAAGGAGGTAAATGGAACACGTTTCTTTCGAATGGAAATTTTCCAAACAAAAATTTCCGGGAATTTTTAGTAAATGGTAAACAACCAGCGTCTGTCGAGAACCTTTTGACCATATTTGGGCAGTCTATCAATTAATCTCGTACCCAGATCTCACTCGTGCTTGTACTGTACTGAAATGTGAGATCTCCCTTTCGCCTGACCGTGGGAGATCTGGGTACGAGATTATCTATCAATGTGTTGAATTATAAATGATCACTTTAGCCGCTGAGCAATAATCCACAATGGCGTCGAAGGAAACTTCATTTTCAAGAGCTGAAATCCAACAAGAAATTATAAAGCAAGGAGATATAATCAGACAGTTAAAGTTAGAAGAACAGACAGATGAAGTTGAAAACAAGGTAATGTTCTAAGTTATGTCTATGTCCCGAGTCCTGTATTGCGGCAAAAAAAGAGAAATTAACGGGAAGTTCAGCATATGGTGAAATTCACTGAAATGATTTCATCATCCATCTTTGAGGTCATCTTTGATGCAAATATCTAAGACTTCATCTAAGACCCATATTTTAGACATAAAACTTTTAAGGTTTAATCACACACTGGAAGAAGAAAAGAAGTATTAATGAAGTTGCTCGGCGGTTCTTCAGTGAAGGAGAACGATACAAATAACTAAATCATATCCTCAGTTCAAAAAGTGTTTTCACTTTCGTGATATAAAAATTCAGAAGCATTAAACAACAGTTTTCGATTCCAAAATGTTTATGGAATTGTAAAGAGTTTAAAACTACACATCTGGGCCAAATTATGAAGCACAAGAGCGTTTCGTTTAGAGTTATAGCTGGAAAACGAGTATTTTTAGTAAGAAATGTATGGAGCGCTCCACTTAGGGAAACCAACATGGCGGCCAAACCTGGTCAACTATACCACCTGCCTTGGAGTTAAAATTGACAACAAACTTACATGGTCTGTGCACATTGACTCTGTAAAGAAACATATCACACAGAAGGCTGGAGCTCTAAAGAGAATGAGAATCCTACTGCCCAAGAAGGCTCTTGAGGAAATATACTTTAAAACTAGTAGTTCCATATTGGAAGTGAAGTGCTGCGACATTGCGAGATGCTGGTTAAGAATCGCGAAAACGTCGGGTTGACATAAATCAAATTTATGCCATCGACGTGGAATTGGGCAAAATCCTCCAGTTCTGCACATTCCGAAAGGTCTTAGATTTTTTCCCACATGTAAATGATCTATTTGCTTTGATTTGGTGCCGGTTAGTTTCCCGATTCTCGAATCTTACGCCTCAGATTTAGACGAATACATAGCGTTTGTTTAATAAAAAGTGAACACTGGACAGCGAAGGAAGAAATATAAGAGTGGTAAGAATCCCAATTAATTTCACTTCTTTCGGTTGTTTGCCTTTCGTGAATTTTTATTTCGTGAAGTTGGAAGAACAAAACAGCCTCGGGAGTAGTAATGTACTACACTCTAAGGCAATTGCCTCAGAGAATGTAGTACATAACTACTTTCCATCTGATGGAAATATCTGATGGTAAATTTGATGGAAATATCTGATGGAAATATTTGATGGTAAATTTGATGGAAATGTCTGATGGTAAATCTGATGGAAATATTTGATGGAAATATCAAATGAAACTATATGTTTTTTTCAAATTGTAGTGTGTTTAACACTACAGATGGAAATATCTGATTGTAAATCTGATGGAAACATCAAATGAAACTATATGTTTTTTCAAAGTGTAGTGCGTTTTAATATTCACACAAGTTAGACTAAACTATATTTTTCAAATCGTGGCTCCACATACTGATTCAATTATTATCTCCAAACGTAAGAGCTTAGCTTCTTCGGCAGCGCAAATGCTTGCATTGAGCAGGGGATGGAAGAAGCGATCAGCGAAGCTGAAAGTGAAGCAAAGCCTTGGTGGGAAAAGGTGCTTGCACCTATGGGCTTTGCCTTAATAATTTTCTATTTTAGTTGTATTCAAGATATATACAAAAGCATGATATGGAATTCTACACGTTTTTCAAAATTGAAGTGCGTTTATATATTCATATAATAGAAACATGAAAAATCACCATAGCGTGATATTCTCGGAAAAAAAACGGAGAAAATGATCATAGCGTGGAATTCTCAGAAACAAAAAAGGGGGTTCCCCGAGGAAGTCATTTCATAATAGTTATTGCGTTTATATCACGAGATAGTCGTATGATCTCTCTCAACCAATCACCGACTTCAAATTTTAGCTTCATATTTGTGAAATTTTTTCAGTGAAAAGCACATTCATTTGTGAAATTCTGAGTGAAGATGCCTGTCTCTTTGAAACAGTTGGATTAAAGATATGAAAATGCTTGTAATAACATATCAGATGGAACAATCACATGGAAAATTAAATGGAAATATTAAATAGAAAATCAAATGAAATAATTTTATGGCTACTTTAGATGGAAAACTTTAAGATACATAAAGTTAAAAATTCAACTTTGTGTACAATAATTTCAAATATATTGCATGACATTCCAAAACATCCTTAAAAATAAAACATCATAAAATAATATATAGAATGAATTGTAATTTAGAGATTCACAATGAAATTAAGAATATGGGAGAGATTTGTTGTCCTTTTTGTGATGAAAAATTACAAGATTGTTCAATAACACATGACTTATGTTGTGAAAATAAAGAATTGGAAAATAACAATGGAATGAATGTCTGTATAAATTGTGGTCGAATAGATAGACATGATGTGGCGAATAAGTATATAGATTTTTATGAAAATCGATATAGATTAAGGAAAAACAGTGTATATATAAGAAAATATCATATCCAGAACATTATTAATAAATATAATCATATAGTTTCATTAACATTTCAAGAAAAAGAAAAGATATTTAAGATATTTGCATTAATAAACAATGTATTAGAAGAAGTTAATCATAATCGTAAACGAATGATTAGTATTGAATATATATTAATGCAAATATTTCAGAAGCTTGGTTTGAATCATGATATTTTTAAAATTATCAAAATCTAAGAAAACTTTAAATGTTTACAATAAATGATGGAATAATGTTCTTACATTGATTAAAGATGATATGAATAAAATTATTCAGAAATGAATTTTTTATTATAATATTTCTCAAATTTATCGGCAAGAGGACAAAGATCAATGATTATTTCATCAATCAGCCTCATTTCATTTCTCAGAACACCAGTAAACATTTGCTATCCATGTAAGAGCACCCCAGGTTGGTGTCCATCTACCAATTTGTAACTTCAAATTCTCATTTTAAAACTACATTAAATCTTCAATATTTCTTTTTTCCCTAAATGTTACAAATTCTATGAGAAAAACTATTTCCTCCCAAACATACCACAAAATCACCCAAAAATTTACAAAACACCCCACAACGTAGATTCATGAGATGAGCAGAGAGTTTTTGGCTTTCCTGAAACGTGAACGAGATATTTCCATTTGGCGAAAAAATGGCATTCAGGTGGATCCCCGCCATAAACGAAAGTTTAAGAAGTATTGCAAACTAGAGATTTTGACGGATTTGGTTGACAGATGCAGTTGCAAATCTCCACTGTAAAGTGTTCACTCAAAAACAGCTTTATTTTTCAACATAGACGGTGGCATTAAGCCTACGAACACACACGTATTATGATGTGTTTGCACTAAATATGGCACGCTCACTAAAGACATTAGTTGTGAAGAAAGTAGTTGTAAACTAAAGAAGTCGAAGTAAGTTCTATGGCGGATCTAGGGAAGCGGCTCCTCCCCTCCCCTTATTTGACGTAGAAAATAAGGGGAGGAGAGGGACTTTTTTATTTTATTCTGAACAAGAGAGCGAGAACTTGGGAGAGGTATCCTGAGTGCAAGTTTCTTCCGGTCCTCTCGTGAATTGTGCTGCACGGTCGTTGCTCACTCGCGCGGAAAAATCGGTCTTTCATACTCGATATGGCCCCAATGTCTGTCAGTCTAAAGTCTAAAAATATTGCAAATGAATCTGTAGAATGAAACTTTCTATGACAAATTTATACGAGTGGGTCTATTAAGCAAATTAAATCAACTGGTGACGTCCCTTAAAGTAAATTTTATTTTTAAACGACAGCATTTGCAAACCATGACAGGCACAAGTTGGCTGGATTCGATGTTGCTTGGGTAGAAAAATGGGAAAATTTTAAACTTTCCACATTGATTTCTTGTTCTTTTTTTCACAATCTGTCCAGAGCTAGAAAAGAAAATTATCTAGCCAAAAATAAGTAGGGGTTACCGACCATCCAAGCGAGTAAAATCTAAGTAAAGTTAACGCAACGGCTACCAGCCCTTTATCTGTTTAGATTTCTTACTTTGCGCGCGCAAGTAGTATAGGAGTTGGGGGTACCAGAGCATTTTTGTAAAAAATACTCTGTTACCAAACCCAACTCATATCCTACTTTTCTCATTTAATGGAAATCTATATGTTTTCAGATTTCTGGTTTCCGGTTTTTGGTTTTCAGTTTTTTGAAATCTATGTTTTCAGTTTTTTGAAATCTATATGTTTTCAGTTTTTTTTTAAATCTATATGTTTTTAATTTTCTGAATTTTATCAAATATTTCTATTTTGCGTTTTCACCTCATTAAAAAGCAATTATTGAGTCGGTATTACGCCATGATTTCAGTAGTTGTGTTTTTGATAAGATAATGTCCGTATGCATAACTTTCATGTCCATTGTCTAATATATATCTTTTATCATCGAAACAGCTGAGTGATACTTTATTAATTTCATAACTCCCTAATTGATGGTTTTGACTTCTGATTGTCTTCATTTTATGATGTATTTGTTTTTTATTAAATAATGTTTCTTTATAGTTTTCATGTTTTATATCGTTATTTATAACATTCTTTTTGATTCCTTTAGCAGTTTTTCCTCCTGTTTGGTTGTCTTTTATGTAGCTATACATTTTCGATCTCAATCCGACGAATTCGGTTATTGGTATACCTGCAGCCTCATCTTTGAATTTACCAATTACTTTTTTATTTGTCTTATCAAAATACGGTGAGCTTTCTGGGTAGTCACTGTTATCAAATCTATTTTTATCCTTCCAGAAGTCTGAGTAGACATCTTCAGCTTTGATTTCATAGGTTAAGCTGTCTGTATCTGTGAATAATAATCTAGCTTTGTCTCCATACTTCTTTTTTATGTAGTTATAATGAAAATCATACATTAATGTCTTACTAAGATCAAGAATACACATACCAACATAAGCTGGTCTGTTTAGGGTTAATGTTTCTTTAAGCTTATGCACTGCTACCAAATTCTCATTGAAGATCTTACTACTTACATAAGTAGGTTTAGCAGCCATTTTTAATAGTTTCTTTTCATCAGTTACTAATCTAACATCGACTCTATTTCTTAAGTTTTCCATTGTTTTTCCAAATACTGAATTATTCATGAGTTTGAAGAAATCTTTTTCAAAAGCATTTTTAGCATTTTTTCGTTTGTTTGTGTTGAAGTTAATATATTGTTTAAGACAAGGTGACTGATCAAATTCTAATACTCGATGAATTTTAGTTATTTTTAAACCGAGATCAGTGTATGATTGTAAGTTTCTATAATGGAGCACATATTTTTCTTTGTTGCTTAATGTTGGTATCAATTTATGAACTAAACCTGTTGATATATTATATTTGGTAGCTATTTCTTTACAATAATTGGATAACATATCTTTTTTCACACATACCCTCTCAGCAGCTAGCGGGTTGTCGTTATGTAAGTTATGCAGCTTTTTGGGATATTTTAAATCAACTTCTAGTATCAAACCCTTTTTACTGTCTTCTTTATACTTAGCTAAATCTATATTGTCAATCTGTTTTTCTGTCATCCATCTGAATCCACCAGTTGGAAGGTATTGACTCATTGCCCAACCATACAGATTGTTGGCATCAAGATACATGATATACTTTGAGGGCGCCTTCTCATTATATGATTTCATGTACTTATTGTTTGCCTTACCATATCGATTGGCTATATACGATATACCACCCCTCATACCCTTTTCAATGAACTGAAACATGTCAACATCAGTCATCAATTCAAGTTTGATATCAGTCATCTTTAATGCAGCATCCCAACTAAGACCCGGACTTGTGAAGTAATGACATGGGTCTAATTTGTAGTATTGCAGGCAGGTCTTTCTGAAGTTTTCAAATACATCCGCTAATAGAAGGATGTCAGATTTTAGATATAAATCATGGTATTCTCCCATGTTTTTAAGAGAGAATGTTTCCCAAACAGTTTGAGCATGTTTATAGTCTTCATTACTAATATGTTGATTATTTAGAATACTATAAAAGTCTTCTTTTGTTGGTAGCTTTTCATTGAACTTGTCAAAACTGTCCATGAAATCGTATGGATATACTCCTTTTCTAGTCATTAAATTCAATTCTTTGTCTTTGAAATATTCAGATGTATATTTTAATGAATTTTTTGGTAGATTACTAACTAATTTATCCAAGCTAGAGCTCATGAATTGGAAACTATCTATGAATGTTAGATTATTACCAAGCATGAAAGCCATGTATTTTTCCATATTGTTTGGAATACAATTAATATTCATTTCACATTTTTCACCTTTTTTATTTGTATATGTATGCTTCTTGACAATTTCACCAATCTCTCGCATTATAAAATGACTGTCATACCCACGGAGATTGTGAAATATTACTGGAATTTTATCATTTATTTGAAAGTTGAGATTACAATCTTGATGAGCAGAGCCTCTGTATTTACCAGTTATATGACAATGATCTCTAACTCGAATATCTTTTTCAGTGTATGAATTATTACAAATGTGACATTCTTTAGCTTTTTGAAATTTATCTTCATCATCTTTTGTCATTTTTAATGGTTTGTTGAAATATTTTTTCATGACTTTCTTACAATATTTGACTTCATCAAGCATAGCTTCCATGAATTTGTACACAGCCTTTTCACCTCTATATATTTGTATTGGTTTCGTATATTTATCATCATAACAACAAACTACTTTATAACCATATCCACAGTCTGTATGCTTCTGGTATGCTTCAGTGTATGATGAATCATTATTTTGTTTACATCCCTGAATCTTTTCTGTTATAGCTTCGAAATCAGCATAGATTACAAATGGTACAGGCAGTTGTTTATGGAAGTTGTTGAATTTTAGTATGTTGTTATTTTTGTCAGGCATTTTTATCGCTTGTGTGCCATTCACTTGTATACAGTTTTCTTTATGATCAGTTAATACTCTTTCAGAGCTGAAGCATTGAAGACAATACATGCAGAAATGTTTTCTTTCTTTGTGTTTTGTCTGATTGTACATTAACTTGTTAAAATCTTTAATCAATACATAGTGCTTGTTTTCATTTTCTGTTATAAGAAGCAGATTCATACGGTCTGCATATTTTTCTTTTGAGACATAAATTGGATATGGTTGTTTGTCTTCATAACCAAAAACATTGATGTTGATATTATTTTGTTTTTCAATCTTATTGTATTGTTTGGTGGTGACTGGGAAATCAATTCCTGAATAATTTAAATTTTCAATGAATTGCTTATCAACTTTTTTAATTCTCTGTGGGTATTTGTCTTGAGGATTCAAATGTCTAATGTGACACCACCTGAAGCATTCATTATCCTCATTTTTCATGTTGATCAATCCCTTCGCACTGTTTCTGAGTTCTTTTGGTAGTTTGATATATGAAGATCCTCTCATTGGTTGATATTTTATAATATTTAGATAATGATTGTCAACTGATGTAACAGTCTAACCAGATCCCTCTGAAATCCAAACTGCAATCTTATTTAGTATGTTTTGTTTTGACATTTCAAGTGATTTAGTAATCTCTAGATTACTTATGATTGTTTGAGCTGTACTGTTGAAATATGCGGTCTTATAAACTGTTTCACTATCTGATATTTTTGTGAATGTTACCTTAAGTGTTTCAACAAATTTCAAACCTTTCATAGATATTAATAGATGTATTAAATTGTATGCGACTGCTTTTCTAGTATTTTGTAGTTGAATTAACGGGTCTTTCATATTTTTTATGTCTATTATGAATGATTTTGTATATCCATTCAAAGCTTTTTTGGTTTGCTGTATTTTAGTTCTTGGTAATGGTACTGGTTGAATATTTTTAGTTCTTGGTGCTGCCACTGGTTTAATATTTTTGGTTCTTGGTAATGGTACTGGTTGAATATTTTTAGTTCTTGGTGCTGCAACTGGTTTATCCCTATATTCTAATGGTGGAAGAATTATGTTGTTTTCATAATTTTGAACCATTTGATTTACACTTTTACGAGGTGTTGGAACTGGTTTTTTAGTTCTTGGTGCTGCAACTGGTGTGACTTGTGTTTTTTGTTGCTTCAATAGCAACTCAATTAGTTCTAACTTACTTAATTTTTCAAGATCACTCTTGATCATATATTATAACTATAGATTATTCTTTAAGTGTCTTTTATAAGTTCGTTTAAATATAGTCAAGAATTCAAATGATAATTAATAAATTTTAATTATCTCATAATAGATAATTAAAACTTTTATAATGATTTTTTATTTAACCATGCTTATATTGAGCTTTATTGTTAATATGCTTGTTTGTTTTTAAGTGACAAAATTTTCCAGCCATCGTGTAGTTTTTCTGATTTTTACATATGTCACAAAACCACTTTTTATTCAACATATAACTAGTTTTATGTTGTTTTCTCTCTTCATCGCTTAATTTTCTAGGTCTTCCACGTCCTCTATTATTTTTTTCTGATTTTTCCATATATGTACTATATATACTATATATTTCTTTTTAAGTGTTTTATATATCTTTTAAATCCTTCATGGGTACCCAACTGTTGAATTTATCACTATATCCTTTCCACTTTACCAAAGCTTGTTTCTTCTTATAATCCCTCCGAATGACTTTATCAATACGGAAAACATCCTGCTTGGCTTTTAATAATTCGGGTTCATAGAAACTCCCTTGAATATCTTCACCTCTGAGATCTTTTACTTTGTATGTTATTGGATTAGTGTATTGGATCTTATCAACTGTAAACACTTCTTCTGTCCAATTTGGTGTGTAACCCTTGTCGAACACATTCCGTTTATACTTAGATATTCGGACCTTATCACCTATTTTAAATTTTGGTTTCTGTTTTAATGTTTCTATATCACCATACAAATTGAAGTAAACAGTTCCTTCCTTCCTCTTATCAGATGCTTCAACGGGTGTCATCTTTATGCTTGAATGTTTTGTATGGTTGTATTCATTTAATAGTTTTGGTAACATGTCTAAATATTGTGTTGTATTTTGAGCTGTAAATTGTTTCCACATTTTAGTTTTCAAAGTGCGATTAAAACGTTCAATAACAACAGCTTTACCTTCATTGAAAGTAGAATACATCTCAATACTATTTTTCTTTAACCAGTCTTTGAAAGTTTTATTATAGAATTCAGATCCTTGGTCTACCCAAATAAATTTAGGTTTCCGTTTTGATTTTTTAATAACATCATCAAATGATTCAGTGATTGTATCACCTGTTTTATTTTTAATAGGAATGCTCCAAGCAAATTTCGAAAACACATCAATGATATTTAATAAATATCTATATCCTTTATTCCATTTTGAAAACTTCTGCATTTCTACAAGGTCAGCGCTCCAAATATCATCTATTCCATTAACAATAACTCTTCTTGTTTTAAATTTTCGTTTGATTGGTTTATGTAATTCATCGGCTAATTGTTGAGCCCAATCATTTTTACTCAACGCCGCTTTCCGTTTTTTGGCTTCCTTTTTTTTAAACTCCGAGACCTAGTTTCTGCTTCGTATTGATAACATTTCTTGCCAACCAATGCCCCCATTGTCTTTCATTATACGGTACGTTGTCTAAAGCTTGAACCATTTTTCGGTCTGCCTTATTTTTACATTTCCTATCATCCTTGCAGACTGAATAATCAACATCGTGTTGCATTGCTATTGCATCAGTTTTACCCGTTGGTTTGTCGTATATTTCTAATATTTGGCCAGTCGTTGGGTCATATTTCACTTGACTCTTTAAATCATTATATGGGCCAGTATATTTATGACCGGGTAATGTCCACCCCCCTTTTGGTATTGGTAATTTACCAATAGCTTTATGAATATCAATAGCGCCACCACTGTGTAGTGGATTTAGTTTTTTTGATAAATCCGATGTGAAACTGTCAAGCGCTTGATCAAGGTATTTGTTTACAGTACCTTTAATCTTTCGTTTTGCAAAATCAGATTTAATTGCCTTTGATGCTCCGATTCTACCTAAATTATACAAACCTTTTAAAGCGCTTTTAGCTGCTATTTCACCAAGACTGTGACTACCTTCTATATCTAAAAATCCGCCAGCCATCTCTGACTGGCTATTTAGTTTGATTTTTTTTTATTGGATACAAAACGTGTCTTAGTAGCCCCACATTCGCTACATTGAGATTTTAGCATAAGACGATTATTTTTAGTTTTAACATATTTTTCAGTACCTGGTACAGATTCTGTTTGCTTCTTCTGTTTTACACAATAACTTTTCACCATTATATATATAAGTCCTGAGATATTTTTGAAATAATTGATTATGAATTGATGATTAACATATTGATCTATCATACTAAGCAATGGATTATGTATGGTTTTCAATATGGATTTACCTTTTTGACGTTCATTCAGATAATACAAACACCAATAACCACATAAAACAGAATCTCTTTCTTGTATTTCATCACCTGAATATATTATTTGTTTTTCACTTGTTGACAAATAAAGCTGAATCTCTTCTGGCATTATTAAACCAAATGGATCAAAATATTCACAATATGTATCAATATTTCTATAGCATATCCAATGTGTGCCTGAACCTATTTGACTGTCCAGATTGATAATACCACATTCTTTTTTTAATATTTTATCTAGTAAATTGTCACGACTATAAATACCTCTAAAATATCTAATCTTAAGTTTCTTAATCCAACTGATTAAATCTATGTTTGATAATGGTTTATTAATGAATTTTAAAGAATTGCTCCGATTAATGGGATTGAGTTGAATGGGCTGTTTTTTCCAAGAAGAAGTCCCTTGCCTTTTTTCCCTTTGCGTTTTTTTTGGTTGGTAGTCCCATACCAATAGGATTTTTCATTTGTTTCCATGTTCCAAAAAAAGGGGGTGGTTGAAGCATATATGGATTAATCAATCCTCCTTTTGATTTTGGTGGAGGAGGAACATAAACAGGTAATGATCTTTTAGATCGTTGTCTATCAACCTGTAATCCTTTACCAGTTAATGCATTCAACAAAAGTGGAACTCCAATCGATGCTAACAAAGTACCTAAAAAGCCTCCTTGTTGTGTTTTTGTAGGTTTAATAATTACTTGTCCACCAGTTTGAAGAGCATCTAATATTTGCTTCTTTTGTGGTGTAGTCAACCAATCTTTATACTGAATCAATTGATTCACTTTATTTTGAGGAATCATGAATCCACCTGTTTGTCCTTTACCAAAAATTTTATCCATTCCAAGGCTTCCTGATGCACTTATGGCACCTGTTGCTAGAGCTGGAACTGCTTTTGTAACTGCCTTTGTTGCATAAGGTAATAGTTTAGTTCCAAGTGAAAACAATGATGACCATAGACTTCCACCATGCTTTACAGCTTTTCTTATCTGTGTTTTTGAGATTTTAATATCAACGCCGGTACCATTATTCATAGCTTTTTTGATTCTATTCAGTTGTGTTCTGTTAAGCATGAGTTCATCATTACCAGTCAATTCATTTTTATTCAATCGGATTGTTATTGCTGAATTATTTTGATATGCTTTTGCAAGTCTTAATCTCTGCCATTTTGATAGACTAACTCCATGAGAATAATAACTAGTCATTCTTGTATATATTATACGTTATATAAATTTTTGGTTTACAAAACGTATTTAATTAATGAATTATATTTGTCAATTTAAGATCGAAGTAATAGTTTACCATCCTTCTGTTGCAATTCTACGTCTTGCTCATAAAGGGTCAAAGCATAAACAGAATATTCTGTTGTTGTTGTTCCAGATAATTCATATTTAAATGTTAATTTTGTGGTACCATCTTTGATATCCATTTTTTGTTTTGTTAAATCAAAATACAGGAATGGAAATATAGTGCTGAAATTACTTCTATTAAGCAATGTACCTTCTTTAAATTCATTGTTAGCATGTACATATTTCAAAACATCTCTATAGACTCTTGTTATATCTGATGAAGGTGTGTAATGAACTTCCGGATATTCATTACCATTCCCTACCTCAAGATGACATTTCAAAAGAGGTCGAGGATCTGTACTCACTGAAAATGTATTATACAGGAATGGATTCTCTGTTTGTACATTAATGGATGAATTATTTAATATAAAAACGAAAACATGACGTGGTTTTGATATTCCAGTTGTTATTCTGAAATTACCAGCTCTCTGACTTGAAGCATTACTTCTCTCTATGTTCTCTCTTAGATAAGTCCATTTATGTGGTTTCAGATATTGGCTCATATACAATGTTTGACCTTCTGAATTAAAAGTGATACGAGGAATAAACAACTGCATTCTTGTTATGATAACTCTACAGTCATCTGCCGCCTGCCAAATCAAATTGCCGTCACTTTCAATTTCATATTTTAGTTCAATCCTTGTATTTGGTAAGAGTTCGTCCTCGAGACTTTCAAAAAAAGAATACCTATTCAATGGAATTTCAGTATTTACTGTAGAAGATGTACCTAGAAGGGCTTTTCTAGCACCAAAACCTTTATTATAAGCGGCCTGAGCAGGTCTTTCTTCTGGATTTCTGTTAGTATCAAGATAAAAAAATTCATTGCTGGCCGTACTTTGAGCATAGGTTGGACTGTATTCAAGTAAGTTTTTAACATTCACAGAATGGTTTGCATTATTACAATCATAAATTGTCTTACCGTTCACTTTAATTTCCAATCTTTTTATAAAACTAAATGATCCATTAACAATGCCGTTATGATCATTAGCTGCGATATTAGCACCATCAGCTGTCTTATTCACTTTAAAATCTATTGAAATTCGAGAATTGTACCAATCAAACGGTGTTACCTCTCCGGAATTATCAGCAACAAAACGATATCCATCCTTTTTTTGTCTAGCATTATTGTCAACAACTGTATTCAGAACAGTTTCCAAGTCGAATACAACATCTTCATATCTTTCAATATATTTAGGATTTCTAAAACTCATTATATTATTAGATTAGATAAATTTCAACTTACGAAGTTTTCCACCTGAAAGTAGTTGATTTACTCTTTCATTAATCTCATAATCTGTTAATGGTTGTTCAGCTGTTCGAGTTTGTTGCGTCATCAATGGTGCTCTCATTTTGTTTCCTTTTTTGCTCAAAAGCTCAATTATTTTATCTCCAGCTTTTTTTGCTGCAAAATCACCCGTTTTAGTAGCGGCGTTTTCAATTGCCTTTTCAGCACCTTTTTGAAGCCCCGTTTTTAATGTTTTTTTTCATTGTTTGTCCAAATAATTTTTTACCAATTGATTTAAAAACATCTGTTATCCCTTCACCATATTGTGTTTTTATGTCACCATCATAAATATGAGTTTTTACATATCGACCCAAATCTGGATTATAACGTTTCTTGTACTCACATTGTCTCATTATCAGTATATTATTACATTAGATTAAATCGGTGTTGATCGGACAATTAAGGTTAGAAACCAATCTATACTATTCAGATTTATTGGTCTTCCTAAAGCGTCACTAACATAAAACCGCATTTCACTTATATGATTTGAGGAAACAGGACAAAATAGTAATCTTTTAGGTTCAAAAGTAAATGGATACGATCTCGTTAGATTATCTGTAGGAATGACAGCTATAGTATTAGTGTTATGCCCATCAACAATGCTATCTGTTACACCATCAGTATTGATATGAATAATATCGATTGAATTTGTTATATTAGGTAAATCTGAACCATATTCTGTTTGTGTAACTAGTATTTGATGAAAACCGATTAACTCTCCAAATTTAGTGTTTCTTAGATCTAACTGATAATTATTGTCAATTTCAATAACTACTTTATATGATGACAACACAAATATCAAATTAATATGATACTCATTACCCGTTTTATGGTTCTTTTTGTCCATATATTGATGTATATAATCATTTAAATCGGTATATGAATACATACCATCAACAAAAGTAACTGTTTCCCAAGACTGACCTGAATCAGTGCTGTATTTGATAACATTGTTTTGATATTCTGAATTGATATTATGCCAAGAATATGTCATTGTAAGTCTATCTACAGCTATTTCATTTATCATATCATCTCGTAATTTTAAGATTGGCTCAAATTTAATGATAAAATCCTCAGCTTTACTTCTTCCTACTTTCACACGATTGAGAGATGAGATATGAATTGCTCTTTCAGTCATATATTATTAGATTACATATTCTTTCAACAGACTTATCAGCTGATCGTTTGTAATTGTACCCAGTTTGTTTAATGTGTGTGCAATTTGTGAAAATTCGTCTTTGACACCATCATTTCCTGCTATTATTGAACCCCCTAGCAGCTCTAAACGACTCATAAGATCATGCGGATTGTTATAATAAACAACACCATTTCCAATCTTTTTAAATTTATTGGAAGTTTTATGTATTGGTATTTCACTCATGTTGTTTAATTCGTTAAATACCATTTTTGATAAAGGACTATATTTCTTTTTACTGTTAAACCTTTTTGTGAGAAGATCAAGTGTATCAAAATCAACTTTTTCATCATATACTTTTTTCTTATTTTGGTAGGCGACTAATCTAAGCTGACCATATAATTTAGGGATATCGATGGTTAAATTACCATATTTACCCTCAGGTGTAATTTTGTATGCATTTCTTTTTGGTTGAGTATAACCTGACCCTGTTTTGATAGTCTTCTTACCCTCGGCGATGATTCCAATTCTATCTCTGTATTTCTGAAGTAGTTTAATGTCTGTAGTAAGTTCATCAATGCTATCTTTGTTTTTTGATTTTGATTTTTTACTTGATGACAAACTACCTTTTTTTCCACCAAGCTTATTTAATTGTTTCCCAATATTTTGATCATATTCATCAATATCAAGATCACCTTTAATTGATGCTTTTAATACATCACTTGGAGAATATAAACCATATTCCATCAATTTTTTTATCTCATTTATGTTAAAACCAGTGTCAAGATCAGACTTGAATTCGGATTCCATCATAGCTGGTTTATAACCAATTGGTAGTTTGGTTGTTTCCTGTGGTTGTGCATCAGGTAAATGCTGTAACATGAGTATATCTTCAAGCCCTGATGTTAGTGCTTTTTGGTTTTTCTGTAATTGTTCAAGCATTTTATCTTGTTTCTGATCGATTATTTGTTTAGTCTCTTCTTGAGCTTTTACAATTGGTTTGAATGTTTCTGATAACCCGACCTGTATATCCTGCTTTTCATGCTGATATGTCTTGATAGCATCTCGGACCCTCTTCGTCAGATCACCAGCTTTGCTTTTCGATTTTGATAGCCTTTCGATTCGTGCAATATTCATATATGCTAATATGTTATACAAAATCTTATCTAAACTTATCTAAACTTATCTAAACTTATCTTAACTTATCTCAACTTATCTTTTTTATATAATATAATAGTATAATGGATATACCTAATTATGACTTCAATGAAGATGAAAATACAAATTTCAAACAGCTTTATAGTTATATGCCAAAATCGAATTTCAGGTTGCTAATTTGTGGTGGTTCAGGCTCGGGTAAAACAAACCTCTTATATCACATGTTGATGCAGCCATTAGTTTACTATGACCAGATCCATTTATATGGTAAAAATCTCGAACAAGAAAAATACAGGCATATGATGGAAAAAATGAATGAAATCAGTCAACAGGTTGGTTATGATGTCCTAGTATGTAAAAACAATGATATCATACCAGTTAGTGATATACAAAATACAGACTTACAGAAAATTATAATATTCGACGATTTTATTTGTGATAAAAATCAAAAGCCACTTATTGATTATTTCATTCAAGGGCGACATAAAAACTCCTCAGTGATCTACCTAAGTCAATCATTTTATAAATCTCCTAAAGATATTCGATTGAACTGTAGTCATTTTGCAATCTATGATTTTCCAAGTAGTAGAGAAAGAAATTTGATATCACAAGAGCTTGGCGTCACCAAAGACCAATATCTTAAAGCCACAAAAAAACCATACTCGTTCCTATATGTTGACAAGCCAATGAAATCAGTTAAAAGAAACTTTTTTGGAAATATCTAAGTTAATAATATATAATGGGTATTTTTAATGAACAAGGTGCAGATTCAGATACTAGTAGAAATTCGGGAAGAGGAAAGCAGGGTCCTCCAGGAATCGGCTTTATTTTCGATAAAAACCAGAATTATGATATACAGGATAAAAGATTGACAAATGTTGCAGAAGGAGTTGACAATAACGATGTGATAACAAAACATCAGATTGACGTGCTTAAAACAAGTGTGGAAAACAAACTGATTCAACTGAGGGCTGATTCTTTGCAGGTTGACGGATCATCACATATGGTGGGGGATCTTGATATGCGAGGAAATAAATTAATTCTACCTGGAGGAATTGATATGGATCGAAAATTAATCACGAACATGGACACTGATGTAAATAATGATTTGTCAGCTGTTAATATGATAACTCTCAAAAATCAAGTTAATAAAAAAGCTGAGATTTCTGAGGCATATATGAAAAATGAAAGAATAGTATTGAATGATCATTTAGATGCTAATTATCATGCTTTATTGAACGTTTAAGTATCCGGTGATAATGATGCTTTCCCTTTTTACCATGGGAAGACACATTTTATGAATTTTGATGGTTCACATTATGATGCGAAGAATAAGAAAATCATAAATTTACAAACACCTACAAATAATAAAGATTCAACCACTAAAGAATATGTTGATACAAAAATAAATACTATTCCACATACTCAAAATATTACATCAAATATTGATTTGAAAGAACTTTATAATGTTGTTAAGTCGAAACCACAGACATACTTGGATTTAGCTGCAAGTTACAACAATCTTGTTTCATATAATGATGTCAAAAACATTTTTCTCAGTCGTAAAGAGATGTTGTCAATGGAGACTGGTTTGGATATGAATAATAATACAATTTTCAATATAAAAGATCCAACAGCAGTTGATCATGCTGTGAATAAAGGATATGTTGATACAAAAACTGGTGATAACAATATAAGAATAGATCAAAATGCGAATGCAATAAATCGTTTTGAAACAATCAAACTTGATAAAAAAATATCCAGCGATCTCAATATGCAAAATTATAAGATTACTAATCTAGCAACACCTAAACCAAATGAGAATAACAATGCTGTTAATGTTTCATTCTTCAACACCGAACTCAATGATTCTAATACAAACTTGTACACACGAATAACGGATGATTATAAGAGTTATGTAAACAAGTCACATATAAATACGAGAATTTAGTTTTATCGACTGAGTCGATAAGGTAAATTGACCACCGTAAAAAGATTCAAATAGCTGACGTTTCGAGCGCTAGCCCTTCGTCGGAGCGAATCAAGGAATTGTGGGTAGTGTGTGGTTTTATATAGTAAGCGGTGGAGCTACGCTATTGGTGGAAATTTGGTGACGTGAAAAACAAATGTAGATTAGTTGAATGAAAAGCGTTCGTTGATTCCGTGGGGTTTGAGAGTGCCGATTTGAAAGATGATTTTTTGTTCTAGGTTTTTACGGCTTTCTGTGTTACCCTGGTGTAGGGAAAGGCCGCAGATTGTCATGTGTTGTTTAGAATGGTTAGTAAGATTAAAATGGCGCGCGACTGGTTTGGATGCGTCTTTGTCATTTTTTTCAACGTCTCGGAGATGTTCACGAAAACGGTCGCCCAGTCTTCTCCCTGTTTCGCCAATGTATATCTTTTTGCAAAAAGTACATGTTATGCAGTAGATAACATTTACGGAGGTGCATGTAAAACGATCAGTGATTTTAATAGATCGTTTGGGTCCTGTTATTTTGTCCGCGTTGTGAATGAAAGGACAAGTGTTACATCGTGTGCGTGTGCATTTGAAAGTTCCCGGTACATCGTCAGATTTCAGTGCGCTCGTAACTAGAAAGTTGCCAATGTTTTTGTCACGTTTGAATGAAATTAGTGGGGGTTGTGAAAAAATTCTGCCTGTTTCGGGGTCGTTTTGGAGTAATTTGAAATTTTTTAAAGTGATGCTTTTGACTGTGTTGTTGTGTGGGTGGAAAGTGAGGGTGAATGGAATTCTCTCGTTCTCTTCCTTCTGTGGCGTTTGTAGTGCTGATTGTCTGTCGATCTGTTGTGCACGTTGTTGGCCCGTATTAACAACAGAGTCAGGGTACCCACGTTTCTTGAAAAACTGGCACATTTCTTCTGATTTGTTGGAAAAATCAGAGTCATCACTACATAGACGTCGAAGTCTGAGAAATTGAGAATACGGAATGGCGTTTTTAACGTGCGATGGATGTGAGGATGAATGTAACAGATAACTGTGGGAATTTTCCGGGATTTCAGTTTTCCCAGCGAAAACAAATTAATTTTCACTATGGACATTACCTCTTTATATACCGTCATCCCCAATGACGAAGGACTTCAAGCACTAAAATATTTTTTCGACCAGCGCTCCATTCAAAACCCAAGCTCAGAAACACTGCTCCGCTTAGCCGAATTAGTTTTGACACTTAACTGTTTTTCATTTTCCCAAAACTACTACAAACAAGTAAATGGAGTCGCCATGGGCACCAAAATGGGACCAAGCTACGCTAACCTTTTTGTAGGCCACATCGAAGACAAATTTTTTAATCAGTACCACGGAACCAAACCCGAACTCTACGGCCGCTACATCGATGATTGCATTGGCGCTACCTCTTCCAGTAAAGAGGAACTTAATCAATTCATAACTTCTGTCAATACTTTTCATCCCGCTCTAAAATATACCTGGGAAATTTCCGAAACCTCAGTCGCTTTTCTTGACATTAATATTTCAATCAACGGTAACAGTTTATCCACAAGTGTGCACTACAAACCTACAGATTCCCACAGTTATCTGTTACATTCATCCTCACATCCATCGCACGTTAAAAACGCCATTCCGTATTCTCAATTTCTCAGACTTCGACGTCTATGTAGTGATGACTCTGATTTTTCCAACAAATCAGAAGAAATGTGCCAGTTTTTCAAGAAACGTGGGTACCCTGACTCTGTTGTTAATACGGGCCAACAACGTGCACAGATCGACAGACAATCAGCACTACAAACGCCACAGAAGGAAGAGAACGAGAGAATTCCATTCACCCTCACTTTCCACCCACACAACAACACAGTCAAAAGCATCATTTTTAAAAAATTTCAAATTACTCCAAAACGACCCCGAAACAGGCAGAATTTTTTCACAACCCCCACTAATTTCATTCAAACGTGACAAAAACATTGGCAACTTTCTAGTTACGAGCGCACTGAAATCTGACGATGTACCGGGAACTTTCAAATGCACACGCACACGATGTAACACTTGTCCTTTCATTCACAACGCGGACAAAATAACAGGACCCAAACGATCTATTAAAATCACTGATCGTTTTACATGCACCTCCGTAAATGTTATCTACTGCATAACATGTACTTTTTACAAAAAGATATACATTGGCGAAACAGGGAGAAGACTGGGCGACCGTTTTCGTGAACATCTCCGAGACGTTGAAAAAAATGACAAAGACGCATCCAAACCAGTCGCGCGCCATTTTAATCTTACTAACCATTCTAAACAACACATGACAATCTGCGGCCTTTCCCTACACCAGGGTAACACAGAAAGCCGTAAAAACCTAGAACAAAAAATCATCTTTCAAATCGGCACTCTCAAACCCCACGGAATCAACGAACGCTTTTCATTCAACTAATCTACATTTGTTTTTCACGTCACCAAATTTCCACCAATAGCGTAGCTCCACCGCTTACTATATAAAACCACACACTACCCACAATTCCTTGATTCGCTCCGACGAAGGGCTAGCGCTCGAAACGTCAGCTATTTGAATCTTTTTACGGTGGTCAATTTACCTTATCGACTCAGTCGATAAAACTAAATTCTCGTGTTTCATCCCCCCACCGACGCAGCACCACAGTTTCTCTAGAAACTAACCCCATTCACATATAAATACCTCTACAGCTAAAAAGATGTTTTTAGATACATGATGGAAGATGTTAATCAGAGTTCATCGGAGAGTAATATTGTTGTTAATGGTATTATCGATTTTGTATCCAGTCCACACAAAATTAACAAGAAAGCCTATGATATAACTCTTACGATAGACAATGACGATGACTTCGCGTCAAGGATAGGTTTTAATGCACTAAATCTATCTCAAGGTGAGTACACTATGGTGATTGAGTTTTTCGTTCCAGATAAAGCTCACATTAGTTTGACAACTGTTAATGTTGTATCAACAGTCATTAATATTGGGCAGCAAACAACAAAGATATTTAACACTGAAGGATATACGAAAAGTATTGTTCATTTACACAAATGGCAGGTTTCTCCTCCTGAATATATAATGATAGATCTTCATGGTAGTATAACAAAAGGAAATACAAATAAAGCACATCTAATCGTTTATGGTGTTCAAGGACATGTCTCGAGTGTCGATCCAGATGTATTTGATACTGTTTTTGTAATTGAAAATGGAAAAATGGTTATGGAGACCGATATTGATATGAATGGTAGAAAACTAATTGGTTTACCAAAACTGAAAAATAAATTCATATTTTCAGGAAATTATACGAAAAATAAGAACAGTAATAATATCATATTCAACGGTTCATCATCATTTATTGCATTAATTAATTTGAAATTAGTAAAATTATGGTTGATGATATTGGACGATAAACCAACTAAAGGATATGAAAAAATGTTTATATTAATTCATAACACTTCGTTCGCTCCGCAGAATTGGGAAAAAACATCAAATAAAATTTTATACACTTTCAATATATCAACATCAGTTATCAATTTCAGGGAAGATGGAGACGTACAAATCAAATTGATATCATTAGATGATGATATTACATTTGCACCTTATAATTGCCATATCAGTGTACTTTTTGAAGAGTTTTAATATAATAACTAAAACAGGCATCTTCAATTTTAATCACATAGGAAAAACATACACCATATTTTTATATATAAAAGCTACATTTAATATAATCAATAAATATACATGCCGAATTTGGAGCAAGCAATTAATTTTTGTAATAAATTTTTCACAACCCAAAAAAACCTACATCCTAATACTAAAGATGAAATATTAAAATCGGCTTTAATATATCAATTTTTGTATGTAAACTATTTGAATGAGCCAATATCAATGAACCAAATATTAGAAAAACACCCTAACATTGGATTAATAGGACCAGGTTCTTGTACTCTAAATACCAATTACCAATTTTTAATTAAACATGCTATTTTTCATGATGCATTTGGAAGATTTTATAATGACTATGAAATGGGGCCTGGATACACATATTGCTTCCTTTCAATGCCGAAGAAATTAAAAAGATCTCCAATAATGGGTCAAATAAGTGGTGTATTATATTGTCTTATTTCAAATCCTAAAATATAATTATTATCCAAATATATAATATAAAATGACGAAAACAGAAATATTCAATTTTAATCATATTGACAGATATATCAGCCAAGAAAAATTATCTGAAATCAAAGCATTATACCGATTCTACCACAAAAGATTTTGGTGTTATATGAAGGCTTTCAAATATTTTAAGAGATTGAATTTAGCTATTAATGTAACTTCAACAGGCTTAATAGTTATTGGTACTGTAGCTGGTAGTATCACATTAAATCCTGCTATACTAGCTTCTATTTCTGGAGCTGGTTTAGTGCTAAAAACAGTAAGTGAAATCAAGAATTATAAAAAGAAAATCGAAATGTCTGAATTTGCTTATACGACATATGAAAAAGTATTAGTTTTTTTACGGTCTTGTCTTAGAGGAAATCAATTCAACCACAATATATTCATCAATGAAATGAGACAGTTAGACGAAATAATCATCGATATTTGTCCTCTTGCCGATAAATTCGAGAAAAAATATGATAAAAAATTTGAATAAACCTTAAAAGTAAATTTTATTTTATAATTCATTCAAAGGGAAAAACCCTTCACATGACGTATGACTTCCTGTTTTTCTGAGAATCACACATCAAGTCACTTGTTGACAATTTTGCTGACATCATTCTTTATTAATTTATAAACATCATCCCACCATTGTTCATAAAATTTTAATGTCTTCTTAGAAGTTGTTGTTTTTATTTTATCATAAGGCAATCCCAAAATATTAAATAATCTACTTAACACATAGGTTACACTAATCATCCGTTTCCGGTTCTTATTGACTTCTGGTAATACGTTGTTTATTAATCCAAAAATCATATATATTTTGTTACGGTCTTGATAACTCAAATGAATTTCTTTATTATATTTATTGATTGTATTTTCGATATGATATTTTCTTACATACACACTCTTCGTCCTTATTCTATACATATTGTCATAAAAATCAACGTACTCTTTAACATAATCATAACCATGGACGGAACCGCAATTTAGACAGACGCTCATACCATCTATACTATTTATATCTTGTTCACAACAACATAACTCAACCAATCTAGCACTACTATCAACTTCTACTAATTTCATATCACAAAAGGGACATATCAACTCACCAATTTTCTCAAATTCATCATGAATTTCCAAATTACAATTCATTCTATACTATTATATGAGATATTATTTTTTATGTCACTACATAGTACGTCACGACACAGTTGTGTCGGTCATTATAATTCACAAGTGCTGCAGTTGGTAAAATGGAACAATATTCAAGGTTTATTACGTCACGACACAGCTGTGTCGGTCATTATAATTCACAAGTGTCGCAAACACAGTCTATGTTATGTGTCCATGGTTGTGCTACCTCTTGGTGACTATTAAGATCAAAATCAGATAAAACAGTTTCACTCTCAGCCATTTTAAGATCAAACTAAATCATAAACTTCCAGACAACCAATTATGACGATCATATGACCTTGAATATAGTCAGCAGGAAAAGTCCCATGACATCATCAACTTCCTGTTTTTCTAAGAATCAAAGACTTCCTGTGTTTCCGAGAATTGTGTCACGCAATGTAACCATGCTTTTATACCCCCCGTCAAAAACACAACTACTGAAATCATGGCGTAATACCGACTCAATAATTGCTTTTTAATGAGGTGAAAACGCAAAATAGAAATATTTGATAAAATTCAGAAAATTAAAAACATATAGATTTCAAAAAAAAAATGAAAACATATAGATTTCAAAAAACTGAAAACATATAGATTTCAAAAAACTGAAAACCAAAAACCGGAAACCAGAAATCTGAAAACATATAGATTTCCATTAAATGAGAAAAGTAGGATATGAGTTGGGTTTGGTAACAGAGTATTTTTTACAAAAATGCTCTGGTACCCCCAACACCTATACTACTCGCGCACTCGTGCATGACCACATATGAATTGGATGCGCAGTAAGGATGCGCATAAACAATTAGCGCGAAAGGACGTCTGGAATATATGAAGCATAGCTGGGAGGCGTATCCCAATGGTACTTTTGACAATTGCTGTTGCTTTAAATTTATGATAAAACTTGACACTTTCTCCGGAGATATGTCAGACTTTTTCGCGAGTCTAGTACAAGGAGGTAAATGGAACACGTTTCTTTCGAATGGAAATTTTCCAAACAAACATTTCCGGGAATTTTTAGTAAATGGTAAACAACCAGCGTCTGTCGAGAACCTTTTGACCATATTTGGGCAGTCTATCAATGTGTTGAATTATAAATGATTTTAGCCGCTGAGCAATAATCCACAATGGCGTCGAAGGAAACTTCATTTTCAAGAGCTGAAATCCAACAAGAAATTATAAAGCAAGGAGATATAATCAGACAGTTAAAGTTAGAAGAACAGACAGATGAAGTTGAAAACAAGGTAATGTTCTAAGTTATGTCTATGTCCCGAGTCCTGTATTGCGGCAAAAAAAGAGAAATTAACGGGAAGTTCAGCCTATGGTGAAATTCACTGAAATGATTTCATCATCCATCTTTGAGGTCATCTTTGATGCAAATATCTAAGACTTCATCTAAGACCCATATTTTAGACATAAAACTTTTAAGGTTTAATCACACACTGGAAGAAGAAAAGAAGTATTAATGAAGTTGCTCGGCGGTTCTTCAGTGAAGGAGAACGATACAAATAACTAAATCATATCCTTAGTTCAAAAAGTGTTTTCACTTTCGTCATAACAAAATTCAGAAGCATTAAACAACAGTTTTCGATTCCAAAATGTTTATGGAATTGTAAAGAGTTTAAAACTACACATCTGGGCCAAATTATGAAGCACAAGAGCGTTTCGTTTAGAGTTATAGCTGGAAAACGAGTATTTTTAGTAAGAAATGCATGGAGCGCTCCACTTAGGGAAACCAACATGGCGGCCAAACCTGGTCAACTATACCACCTGCCTTGGAGTTAAAATTGACAACAAACTTACATGGTCTGTGCACATTGACTCTGTAAAGAAACATATCACACAGAAGGCTGGAGCTCAAAAGAGAATGAGAATCCCACGTACTCCAAGAAGGCTCTTGAGGAAATATACTTTAAAACTTGTAGTTCCATATTGGAAGTGAAGTGCTGCCACATTGCGAGATGCAGGTTAAGAATCGCGAAAACGTCGGGTTGACATAAATCAAATTTATGCCATCGTCGTGGAATTGGGCAAAATCCTCCAGTTCTGCGCATTCCGAAAGGTCTTAGATTTTTTCCCACATGTAAATGATCTATTTGTCTTGATTTCGTGCCGGTTAGTTTCCCGATTCTCGAATCTTACGCCTCAGATTTAGACGAATACATAGCGTTTGTTTAATAAAAAGTGAACACTGGACAGCGAAGGAAGAAATATAAGAGTGGTAAGAATCCCAATTAATTTCACTTCTTTCGGTTGTTTGCCTTTCGTGAATTTTTATTTCGTGAAGTTGGAAGAACAAAACAGCCTCGGGAGTAGTAATGTACTACACTCTAAGGCAATTGCCTCAGAGAATGTAGTACATAACTACTTTCCATCTGATGGAAATATCTGATGGTAAATTTGATGGAAATATCTGATGGAAATATTTGATGGTAAATTTGATGGAAATGTCTGATGGTAAATCTGATGGAAATATTTGATGGAAATATCAAATGAAACTATATGTTTTTTTCAAATTGTAGTGTGTTTAACACTACAGATGGAAATATCTGATTGTAAATCTGATGGAAACATCAAATGAAACTATATGTTTTTTCAAAGTGTAGTGCGTTTTAATATTCACACAAGTTAGACTAAACTATATTTTTCAAATCGTGGCTCCACATACTGATTCAATTATTATCTCCAAACGTAAGAGCTTACTCTTCTTCGGCAGCGCAAATGCTTGCATTGCGCAGGGGATGGAAGAAGCGATCAGCGAAGCTGAAAGTGAAGCAAAGCCTTGGTGGGAAAAGGTGCTTGCACCTATGGGCTTTGCCTTAATAATTTTCTATTTTAGTTGTATTCAAGATATATACAAAAGCATGATATGGAATTCTACACGTTTTTCAGAATTGAAGTGCGTTTAAATATTCATATAATAGAAACATGAAAAATCACCATAGCGTGATATTCTCGGAAAAAAAACGGAGAAAATGATCATAGCGTGGAATTCTCAGAAACAATAAAGGGGGTTCCCCGAGGAAGTCATTTCATAATAGTTATTGCGTTTATATCACGAGATAGTCGTATGATCTCTCTCAACCAATCACCGACTTCAAATTTTAGCTTCATATTTGTGAAATGTTTCAGTGAAAAGCATATTCATTTGTGAAATTCTGAGTGAAGATGCCTGTCTCTTTGAAACAGTTGGATTAAAGATATCAAAATGCTTGTAATAACATATCAGATGGAACAATCACATGGAAAATTAAATGGAAATATTAAATAGAAAATCAAATGAAATAATTTTATGGCTACTTTAGATGGAAAACTTTAAGATACATAAAGTTAAAAATTCAACTTTGTGTACAATAATTTCAAATATATTGCATGACATTCCAAAACACCCTTAAAAATAAAACATTATATAATAATATATAGAATGAATTGTAATTTAGAGATTCACAATGAAATTAAGAATATGGGAGAGATTTGTTGTCCTTTTTGTGATGAAAAATTACAAGATTGTTCAATAACACATGACTTATGTTGTGAAAATAAAGAATTGGAAAATAACAATGGAATGAAAGTCTGTATAAATTGTGGTCGAATAGATAGACATGATGTGGCGAATAAGTATATAGATTTTTATGAAAATCGATATAGATTAAGGAAAAACAGTGTATATATAAGAAAATATCATATCCAGAACATTATTAATAAATATAATCATATAGTTTCATTAACATTTCAAGAAAAAGAAAAGATATTTAAGATATTTGCATTAATAAACAATGTATTAGAAGAAGTTAATCATAATCGTAAACGAATGATTAGTATTGAATATATATTAATGCAAATATTTCAGAAGCTTGGTTTGAATCATGAGATTTTTAAAATTATCAAAATCTAAGAAAACATTAAATGTTTACAATAAATGGTGGAATAAAGTTCTTACATTGATTAAAGATGATATGAATAAAATTATTCAGAAATGAATTTTTTTATTATAATATTTCTCAAATTTATCGGCAAGAGGACAAAGATCAATGATTATTTCATCAATCAGCCTCATTTCATTTCTCAAAACACCAGCAAACATTTGCTATCCATGTAAGAGCACCCCAGGTTGGTGTCCATCTACCAATTTGTAACTTCAAATTCTCATTTTAAAACTACATTAAATCTTCAATATTTCTTTTTTCCCTAAATGTTACAAATTCTATGAGAAAAACTATTTCCTCCCAAACATACCACAAAATCACCCAAAAATTTACAAAACACCCCACAACGTAGATTCATGAGATGAGCAGAGAGTTTTTGGATTTCCTGAAACGTGAACGAGATATTTCCATTTGGCGAAAAAATGGCATTCAGGTGGATCCCCGCCATAAACGAAAGTTTAAGAAGTATTGCAAACTAGACGATTTTGACGGATTTGGTTGACAGATGCAGTTGCAAATCTCCACTGTAAAGTGTTCACTCAAAAACAGCTTTATTTTTCAACATAGACGGTGGCATTAAGCCTACGAACACACACGTATTATGATGTGTTTGCACTAAATATGGCACGCTCACTAAAGACATTAGTTGTGAAGAAAGTAGTTGTAAACTAAAGAAGTCGAAGTAAGTTCTATGGCGGATCTAGGGAAGCGGCTCCTCCCCTCCCCTTATTTGACGTAGAAAATAAGGGGAGGAGAGGGACTTTTTTATTTTATTCTGAACAAGAGAGCGAGAACTTGGGAGAGGTATCCTGAGTGCAAGTTTCTTCCGGTCCTCTCGTGAATTGTGCTGCACGGTCGTTGCTCACTCGCGCGGAAAAATCGGTCTTTCATACTCGATATGGCCCCAATGTCTGTCAGTCTAAAGTCTAAAAATATTGCAAATGAATCTGTAGAATGGAACTTTCTATGACAAATTTATACGAGTGGGTCTATTAAGCAAATTAAATCAATTGGTGACGTCCCTTAAAGTAAATTTTATTTTTAAACGACAGCATTTGCAAACCATGACAGGCACAAGTTGGCTGGATTCGATGTTGCGTGGGTAGAAAAATGGGAAAATTTTAAACTTTCCACATTGATTTCTTGTTCTTTTTTTCACAATCTGTCCAGAGCTAGAAAAGAAAATTATCTAGCCAAAAATAAGTAGGGGTTACCGACCATCCAAGCGAGTAAAATCTAAGTAAAGTTAACGCAACGGCTACCAGCCCTTTATCTGTTTAGATTTCTTACTTTGCGCGCGCACTCGTGCATGACCACATATGAATTGCGTGCGCAGTAAGGATGCGCATAAACAATTAGCGTGAAAGGACGTCTGGAATATATGAAGCATAGCTGGGAGGCGTATCCCAATGGTACTTTTGACAATTGCTGTTGCTTTAAATTTGTGATAAAACTTGACACTTTCCCCGGAGATATGTCAGACTTTTTCGCGAGTCTAGTACAAGGAGGTAAATGGAACACGTTTCTTCCGAATGAAAATTTTCCAAACAAAAATCCGGAAATTTCCGGGAATTTTTAGTAAATGGTAAACAACCAGTGTCTGTCCATAACCTTTTGACCATATTTGGGCAGTCTATCAATGTGTTGAATTATAAATGATTTTAGCCGCTGAGCAATAATCCACAATGGTGTCGAAGGAAATTTCATTTTCAAGAGCTGAAATCCAACAAGAAATTATAAAGCAAGGAGATATAATCAGACAGTTAAAGTTAGAAGAACAGACAGATGAAGTTGAAAACAAGGTAATGTTCTAAGTTATGTCTATGTCCCGAGTCCTGTATTGCGGCAAAAAAAGAGAAATTAACGGGAAGTTCAGCCTATGGTGAAATTTACTGAAATGATTTCATCATCCATCTTTGAGGTCATCTTTGATGCAAATATCTAAGACTTCATCTAAGACCCATATTTTAGACATAAAACTTTTAAGGTTTAATCACACACTGGAAGAAGAAAAGAAGTATTAATGAAGTTGCTCGGCGGTTCTTCAGTGAAGGAGAACGATACAAATAACTAAATCATATCCTTAGTTCAAATTCAGAAGCATTAAACAACAGTTTTCGATTCCAAAATGTTTATGGAATTGTGGAGAGTTTAAAACTACACATCTGGGCCAAATTTTGAAGCGCAAGAGCGTTTCGTTTAGAGTTATAGCCGGAAAACGAGTATTAGACATTTTTAGTAAGAAATGTATGGAGCGCTCCACTTAGGGAAACCAACATGGCGGCTAAATCTGGTCAACTATACCACTTGCCTTGGAGTTGAAATTGACAATAAACTTACATGGTCTGTGCACATTGACTCTGTAAAGAAACATTTCACACAGAAGGTTGGAGCTCTAAAGAGAATGAGAATCCTACTACCCAAGAAGGCTCTTGATGAAATATACTTTAAAACTAGTAGTTCCATATTGGAAGTGAAGTGCTGCCTCATTGCGAGATCAGTTGCATTTGGTTGAGCTGGTTAAGAATCTTGAAACGTCGGGTTGACATAAATCAAATTTACGCCATCGCCATGGAATTGGGCAAAATCCTCCAGTTCTGTGCATTCCGAAAGGTCTTATATTTTTCCCACGTGTAAATGATCTATTTGTCTTGATTTCGTGCCGGTTATAGTTTCCCGATTCTCGAATCATACGCCTCATATTTTGACGAATACATAGCGTTTGTTTAATAACAAGACGCTGTGGTCGACTGTGGGAGCGTATACTTGGGCGTCGTTGTATTAGGCATATTGGAGAATAATTGTCTTGGGAATCTGCATGCACGTTATTTCACGGTTTGATGATTGGGAGTATTCGGATAGTGTGAGTAGTCTAACAAAGAAGCGCGTTAACCGTCTAAAACAAGAAGACACAGTACACTTAGCGTGTGAGATCGCACGCAAATTATTAAAGTGGCGTGTCCACTGAGTCAAAAGACAAGTACATACTGAAAAATACAAATCGATGCCTACTTTGTACTTACCGTTGAAAAAAAGGCCGTATGTCAGAGTTTCCCGATGGTTGTTATTGGTTTTAGCTAAATCTTGTAACTAGCTGGTCTGTGTTTCCGACACTTTTGAAATGAATGCAAATGTAGCCGCAAAGTGGCCTTTCGAAGCCATAATGTTATTGCCTGGTCCGGACCCGAGGTCAAAACAACTTTTCCAATTGAAAGTTTTGCTGGAAGTACTCCCGCCGTTATTACTAGTAGTAATCATAGATTATAGTGCGTAGTACCTCAGTTTCATGAATTAATTCAGCCACTGTTTAAAAGGGCTATGTCACGAGATATGTCACGCAGGCAAAAACGTTGGGCCGACATCAAACAAATTCACGCTATCGCCGTGGGATCGGGCAAAATCCTGCCGTCCTGTGTACTCCGAAAGGTCTCAGATTTTTCCGACATATAAATAGTATATTTGTCTTGATTTCATTTCGGTTATTTCTCCGATTCTGAAATCATACTCCTCAGTACATGTACTAATACCGAAACCGGAAATGAGAAATTTCTGAGAAAAGCCTGGTGCTCCCGTGATAAACTGCTAGACACCGCGTTAATGGAGCATGAAATCGACGATTAAGTCACGCAACATTTAACGTGAATTTCGCGGGATTTTTCGGATAAAATTACAGCTACCAGTTGCAAGTAAGACACAAGACTGTTGAATATAATTCCTTTATTAGCTAGACAAATTTTAGTCACAAAACTTCGAAATCTTTAGTCGCAAATGCGCCCGATACAGGCGCAATTTCGAGCACTGTAAAGTTAATCTGCGTTCGCCTGGTGCGGCCGGTCAGTGAATTACGACGTCGGTATTTAGATGAAAGCTTCCCAAATCAGGCAGAGAACCACAGCAAAATCAAGATAGAACATTCAAAACATACTAGAACGGTAGCGAGGAAAATCCGATAACTTCTTGCTTGATTCCAAAGAGACCCAACAACTTACTTTGTCCGGAGAAGAACCTTCGTCCAATTTTTCCACTGCATACTTTTAGTAGGTATTGAAATATTGAGCCGTACGATTTCAAAATGGGGAAAATATCCGAAACTAAATCAAGACAAATAGATTATTCACATGTGACATACCCAGGATGATGCCTGATTTCCACGCGCTGGGAATCACTGGATACTATTGTGACGTTTCAAGATGGCGCAGATTTGGTGCCGACAAGATTAGGAAGCGTCTCCTTCGTCGACGCAATAATAAAGTTTGAATGAAACTTATAAATTTAATCAAAGTTAACGACAGAAGTGATAATTTAGGAGGAGAGAAACAAATTTAGCCCTTTGAAATATATTTTTTCAGTTGAGGTAAAAATGTTGCAATTTGCATAATGTGAAAGTAATTTGAAACCTTTCCAGTAACGCATAACGCAGCTCAGTTTCGTAAAACATCTCGCAATCAGACACACGAAAATATATCCAGTTTTTATTCCTCTGTATCCGAAACACAGAAAAGAAAATTAAATGAAAAAGTGATCGCTTTTAGGTTATTTTCGCCCGAGAAACATTCACTAGCGGAAGCAAAACTCGCAAGAAACGTCTCGCAAGACACCGCGTGCATTGTTTACATCTTCTCTCGGCGGTGAATTTTTGCACCCAAAGTTTCAGTTGTCTGTTCTGTTCTTTCAACTTCACGAAATAAAAATTAATGAAAGGCAAACAACCGAAAGAAGTGAAATTAATTGGGATTCCTACCACGCTTATATTTCTTCCTTCGCTGTCCACTGTTCACTTCTTATTAAATACGCGCTATGTATGTATTCGTCTAAATTATCTTCTTCATGTTCGTTTTCACATGTTTTAGCGGGTTTCCGTCATGAAGGTATCGTAGAATTAATCGCGAGTGTCAAATACTTTCGCAGTGTCTTCTTGAGTAATTTCCTTACGCATATTGAATATGAAACTGTTAGATGCAACAGAGAAAACACAACTCGCACTTTGTGACGTTCGCCTCGCATCAACAAACAACAGGTGTACTCCACCGCGGTCAAAGGAGAGAAATTTGCAAAAGTTAACCAAAGTACTTCAAAGTTAAGGTTGTCATTTTCACTGTTTATTAAAAGTTTCATATATTGACAATACACTGTCAACTCACTAAACGTTTTGAAAGTTTACTAAAAAATGTTCTAAGCGTTTGAAAACTACGAACCGCAGAACTGTCGGCGCCATTTGCCAACACAATTGTAATGAAGCCTCGCTTGCTAAACAAGAGGTACCAGGAGTCTTCTTTACTGGGGACTTCTCGCGTAGCGTCAAGCTTGATCAATGTAGGTTATAAGGCTGCAAGATTTGTCGACCGACTACACTACAAGATTTGTCGACTGGCTAGACTACTAGACTACTACTTTGTCGACTGAAACAAGCCTACCTATATACTACTATTGTAGACATGTTTGGGTTCGCGGACCGTGGGAACTTTTACTGTACATCCCGTGTCCGGCAGAATTATTTGGGCTTCTGACCATGGGAACTTTTAACGCATATCCGGTGGCTTAACAAAGCGAGTAAAAGAAACATCTACACGGCTGTTGATGACAAGTACTAAAGAACCAATGGAATACTAGAGCTAAAACTGTAAAGTTGGACTAGACACCCAAACAGGAACCCTAGTGTAGGTAAAATCCAAGGTGAGCTTTAGTTCCCAAGCATGCCTACTTCAAGAACCGACATTCAAGTTTAACAAATCCATAAAGTAGACGACACTACTACAAAAACCTAAGAACAATCAGTGTGGGCTAAACCTTCAATAACCTTGGACTATGAACGCGAATTACAAGGAAACCCTAAACATAAGAAAAACCTTAAGCATAACAATTTAAACGACTAAATACTTTACAACACCTTACTTAGACAGTCGAGAATAACAACTGCATACTTTAAGCGATTAGGATGATAAGCTGAAATTAATCAAACGCCATTTTGGCTTCGTAACATGCCCCCCTTGTTAATTTCTGCATCGTCCCGATGCGCAAATGAAAACGAAAATATATATAATAACTAACACTACTACGTACAACTTATCAAAATAGTTCAAAGTTTAGTCTGTATCAATGTTCTGCAATGGTCCTTTGCTTTGTGGTTCTTGTCTCTTTTAATGCTCTTAAAGTTGAAGATCAAACTGCTTTTCTTGGATTAAAGGTTCCTGGTTTTGGAAGCGCACTTTTGCTTGTTTTAACTGCCTTTGAATACTAACGTAAACTTTGTGAGGCTTGGATGGTTCAACTTTAATGGCTTGAACAGCGGAAACAGGAGGATAGCACTTATCGTAGGAAACGCCACGCACAATGATCAATGATTAGTCGTTGATCATGGTACGAGTGATGAGCCCTTGAGGCGGGATTGTCAAAGATTTGTGATGCAGGTGTAACGGAGTTAGGTCACTTGAACTTGGTTCCCACTGAACATATGTAACCGTAAAGGCTTGAAACAGCGGTAGTGACACCATTAGGCGCTCGAGACAGATAGCCAAACTGGCCTTTATTTGAACAAAGCTGACATCAGATGAGAAGTTCTACACTGCCAGGGTGTAATGACTAACAGAGCAGCGCTTGTACTGATGGAACCAGACGTTGACGAAAGAAAGAACCTTCCACTAAGATGAACAAAGGGCTGAAGTGACCACAGTTGGGCGCAGGGAAATGACTAGTCGTAAAGGACAGTTTCAATTGTGGATTCCATGCAAAAACCCAACTATTGCAAGCTAGTAACTGTTCTTCTCAAACTCATTAATTATGCATGCAGTGGAGAGCCAATCAATGAGGGATATTTTGGTCAGGTGGATGAATCTTGATACCCAATGAAACACCAGATAAAGATCTCACCGTGTTTCATCTGAGATCAAACATGTTTTTCATCTGAGATCAAACACTTGCATTTTAATGAGGTTTTTATTCATAATACAACTCGTACATTGTTAAACATGCGCTCCCTAAATAATTGCAATTCAGCTCACCTTCGGTCGCTATTATCAAGGGGATTTAATGCGTCAGCGCCATTCCGTTCTTCAAGATAACGTCGGATACCACAAACCATTCCGTAAATAGTTTTCGCGGGATATCTCTCACCGGTCTTCTTAGCCACTTCCATAACAAATTTACTAAGCCAATAATTTAAGCTCAGCGCGTCCATTTCTTCGAGTCTTGTAGAGAGCGTCGAGACTTTATGCAAGTCATAATCCTTAAAAAGGCCTCCTGGATCTAAAACGGGCGCTTTAATCGTCCGAGCAAATTGCCATTCACTAAAACTCGACAGGGCCCATTTGTTCTTATACTTCGTTGATAGGGGGACAGCTTTCTCCACTAAGTCTTCTTCTTCGCATGACGTTCTCGGCTCTCGAAACCTTACAGCTTTCGGCGCACCTTCTTCAGACATGGTCGGACGCCAACTGTGATCAACAACAAGTCCTCATGCATATAAACGTGTTTTTTCGGCAAAGCGCAAAAAAATTATCACTGAATAATTTATCATTGTTTGCTTTGAGAAACATGTCACTGCATAATTTCCTATTGTTTCATTTGAGAAGACATGTCAAAAACTCGGGATTTTTGCTTTCTTTTGTTCTTTTCTTTTCTTTTTCTATTTTGTTTGCAATTAGGCGCCGATTGAGAAGCTATATCAAAAACTCGTGCTTCGGGTTTCATCAGGGGTTCCAAACACCTCGAAACAATAAAAGCACTCGGCCGAAGCGGCCTCGTGCTTTCATCTGTTTCTCGGTGTTTGGAACCCCTGATGAAACCCTCGCACTCGTTGTTGATATATTACTTAACACATTTCTGGGACAGAGAAAACCTATTTCACTACTGAAACACCTATATAACGCTTCTTAAGACATTATCTGCTTCGAATTTTATTTAATAGAATTTAAGTAATTAAAGCAAGGTCTGTATGCTGGAGAGGCCCTGTAAAACACTTACCCGATATGTTTAACTTAAGTGGTATCAAGCGCTTTACTACAAAAAAACTGCTTTGGTCCGTGATTTCTGGTGCCAATAACAAAATGTTGACAATTAGATTATAACCGTCCGATCATGCTCGACATTAACCATAGGGCTAACAAGAACAGACAAACCTTCCTCTAAGGCAGTTATGGTCAATCTCAACAAATTAAGGATCTTCAGTCAGCCTTGCAGAAACAAATTTAAGCAAATAAGAATAACCGAACAGTGTTTTGCTATTCAACCGAGAAACTTGATTTAAAATGTATTGAATTTCCAAAAGCCTAAGAAATGTCGAAAACGCGCGATTTATCTCTGCGGTATACCCAGCAAGAATGGATCCCAGGACAAAGACTGAAACTCTTATTGACCAGTACGGACCTGTATCTAGATAGTATTTCTTAACATCATCCAAATACAACGTATCAGTCTTTGGACTGATTAAAGGATTCAAGCAGCCGCTTATCTAAAATGTTCTCTTCAGGTTCCCAAGTAGACTGGTTCTTTGGGTAGCCGACCCATTTAACCAAATACTGATTTTTCCCATTTCTAACGCGATGTTTCAGAATTTTCTCAGCACTGAAGACCGTTTGATTGTCAATCACAACCTGCTGCTGTTGAGGTACTGACTGCGAGATTGTAGATTTTGAAGGGGATACTTGTGAATCGCCATGTCTGCTTTTATCAACATTTGTATCCTCAATAAAAGAATCGGCTGGAATATCTGCCTCATCAAGATACGGTTCATTAGGACCATCAATCAAAGGTGGATCGATTGGTCTCAAACTAGGATCTACAAATGGTTTCATTCTATTGGCGTGAACAGCAAAAGACACTTTCTTATTGGTATCAGTAAGTAAGCGGAAATGCACTGGAGAAGACCTTTCAACAATGCGGTACGGGCCTAACCGATTATGTAATAACTTCTTGGACACACCCTTTCTAGTTCTAGGAGTGTAGACCCAAACTCGCTGTCCGACTTCAAACATAGGATCCTTTGCATTTTGATCATAATAATCTTTCATTTTCTGTTGAGCACGGTGCAAATTTTCTCTTGCCAAATTCTGAGCTAATTCTACTTGTTCTACAATGCGCTTACGATGCTCGAAAACGGAAGGTGTAACGTCATCAGCCACAGGGCCTAATAGTTTGACATCCAAAGGTAAACGACATTCACGTCCATAAAGACAATAAAATGGACTATCCCCTATTGCTTCGCAAACGGAATTTCTATGAGCGAACAGAATGAGAGGAATAAACTCGTCCCAGTCCCTCTGGTCACGCGCTGTATACATCGAAAGAGACTGGCAAAGAGTAGAATTAAACCTCTCCACAAGACCATCTGTCTGCGGATGATAACTAGAAGTGTTAACTTTGTGAATTTGAAAGATCTTACAAACTTCTGCGACCAGCTTAGATAAAAAGTTGGTTCCACGATCAGACAACAAGGTTCTAGGAGCACCATGTCTCGCAATGATCTCGTTAACCAAAAGACTAGCAATAACACTAGCCTCAACACTAGGCACTGGAAATGCTTCACACCAGCGAGTCAAATAATCACTGAAAACTACTATGTACCTGTTGCCATTCCTCGATGTTGGAAAAGGGCCTAACACGTCTACAGCCACTCTATCAAATGCATTTTCGACAGGCAGAGGAAGCAATGGTGCTTTCTTAGAATTTCTTGGTGATTTCCTCATAGAACATTCCATACACGACTTACACCAATGCTCGACATCTTTAAACATTCCTTTCCACCAATACCTTTGCTTAACTTTATTAAAAGTTTTGTGTATTCCAAAATGAGCACCTGACACATGATCGTGCAAATTAGATAAAATTTCAAATTTTAAAGCTGATGGAACAACAAGCTGAGAAAAGGAGTCTCGAGCGTTACGTTTCTGGTTGTGGTCTAAGTGATAGAGTAGACCATCTTGCCCAAAATAAAAACTCTCACTTGTGAGCAAAATTTTTCGTGCACTTTTGTTATTGAATAGTAAAATGTCGCTTTCCAAGAAGTCAATGATCTCACTCAACTCAGGATCACGCCTTTGTAGTTCTCTAGTTTTCGTCGCTTGGGGTTCTCCCTTTTGGAGTGAACCCAACTCACAAGTCTGAAAGGGAAGCCTAGATAAACTATCAGCGTTGCTATGCATTCTACCAGGGCGGTGAACGATATCAAAATCATACTGCTGGAGGAGTAAAGACCATCTGGCAAGACGGCCTGTAGCATCCTTAATATTCATCAACCAGCGAAGGGAACTATTGATCAACATCAAGTTCACTAGAGTCGTTCACTTCAACGCTACAAAATGGCAATGGGTCTGCTTCAGGAGAAAACCTCACAACACCATTCTCAAAATCAAGTTTGGAACGAAATTTCTGAAGAAAATCTCTGCCAAGAATCACATCATAAGATAAATCCTCAATCACGTGGGTTTCAAAAAGAAAATGTTCAGATTTAATAACAAACTGCATCAATGTTTTCCCCAAAGAATTCAAGGGACAACCATTGACCGACGTAACATTTACCGAAGTGTCTAAATTAGGATAAGCGTGACGTAAATATTTGTGCCATACATCAGAATTTACTGCCGTAACAGCTGCTCCCGAATCAAGTAAACAAGAAAAATTGTGACCTTCCATGCTAATTGACATAGTACCGTTATGCCCTACAAAAGGAAAACAAACCTCTCTCACTTCAGTAACTTCGTCACTTTCACAAGCATCTAATGAATTCTGGTCAAGAGAAGTCTCAGGCGAACGTGCGTTACACTTAACACTGTTTACATTGTTAAAAGCTGGAGATTTCAACAACGCTTGTTTCTCAATATGTTTAACATTCACTTCGCCATTACATACGGGAAATGATTCGGTAACGGGGACAACATCCTTTTCCAAAACAATGTAATTAACGATAATATCATAAACAATAACTTCAGTGACAACAACGTCATCTTTGTCCAAAGTATCAACAATATTAACTTCCTCAATAGCCAACTTGTTTTCTTCCACTGTTGCAAACTTAAAAACTTGAGAATTCCCTTCTTTTGAGCGGTCATAAAAATACACTGGTGTTTTATCTTTAGTAGACGAAATACAGCTGTTTCGAGAAAGGTTGTCGGAAAAAAGCGCAAAAGTGCACGCGACAATCCCGAAAAATAATATGGGATATGATCAATGAATTTTAACAAGTCAAATAAATACATGAAACCCGCGATGCCTCGTCCGTACATAGACGGTCTTAGATGGCGGGCCATTGGGATAGATAAATGAGTTTTTAGGATATAGCGTGGATGACTACCCGCAATACCTTTCTGGATTGTCGCGTGCACTTTTACGCTTTTTTCCGACAACCTTTCTCGAAACAGCTGTATAAAAATCTGACGAACCCGCGTCAGCATGAAAACGTGCACGTTTGTTTTGAAAACTTGGCTTAATGTTGACCGCACTCTCATATTTTGCTATGACCCCTTTCAATAACTCTAAAAACTCGATAAAATTGGATGATACAGTATTTGTTTGTAAGGTAATGTTATCGTCAATATACAAACAAGTGGTTTGTTTTGGAGTGTTATGTAGGACGGAAGAACGTGATGTAAACATTTCAGCAGATTTACTTGGCGAAACATCAACAAAATCTAAAATAGGAACTTCGGGACTCCAATCATATTTATTCTCTATAAGAGGTTCAACAGAACGCACTCTACTGAAAGCATATTTATCAGCTTTGCGCGAACCCGTTCGACCCTCTTGTCTACTTTCTATAAATTGTGGCGCCCCCATCACGGGTTTATTTTGACAGTTCCAACCAGGAGTACTTTGACCCCAACGAGGATTACTCTGATGTCGCTGTTGATTATTGTTTTGTCTGTCGCCGCCGCTGATTTCCCTTTCGTAAACGGTCGATGCCATTTTTAACGGTCGATGCCATTATTAGCAAACGGTCGATGCCATTTTTAACGGTCGATGCCATCATTAGCATTCATTAGTAACCAAGACTTTTTGTAATGGTCGATGCTATTTCTCTCTAGTTTATGCCTGGATTGGGACGAAAATAGGCTATCATTATTAGATAAAATTGGGCCTAGGTAAAGCGATTATTAGATCTAAGCTAGATTCACGGTTAGGTAAGATTTAGGGTTAGGGTGACCCGTTATTGATATGTATTAAGAAAAGCACCTTTTATAATTAAATTTTTCTTGGGTTTGCCGGATCAACCTAGTGGTCTAGTGGTAAGAGAGAGATGTTAGCATGCAGCGGTTCCGGGTTCGATTCCAGGTAATTATATTCCATTTTTCTTTTTCTGATAGAAAAAATAATTCTAAAATTTGTGAAAATTTTTCTAAGTGTCGCTAAAATGGCAACGACCGTTTACGAAAGGGAAATGCGCGTCGCCGCCACGACGTAGGATCCTTGGATCTGGTTTCGCCCGGCAATTTTCCTCAGGCACGAAGCGTTTTGATCAGTTTTCAACGATCGAAAAGAAGCTCGTTATTTTGAGCCGGAAAGATGAAAAGATAGTTACATAAACTAATTATTTTATACATCCTTGCCCACGTTTCCACTTAATTCTAAACAAGAGGCTAAACATAGCCGAAACTCATGCGCATGAGACTCTAAGACACGTTGATTGAAGCTACCAATTTTTCTGTAGTCACTTTGAATATTTAATTTATTGATTCTGATCAAACCCACACAAGTGTAATACTTCCCAAACGTTAACCGTGAATTATTTCTATTACATTGGGTTATTCCAGAAAGAATCCCCCCCCCCCCCCCCGCCACCAACGGATGGCAAGATTGTTTGACCCCTTACCCCCTCTCCCCCGCCTGGATTTCCAAGCCCAGAGACCCCTTCTCCTGCCCGGATTTCCAATAACTTTGTGGAAGCCCTAAATTTACAGGTAATGAAAAAAATACATGTAATCGGTGATGAGTGCTATAAATTGGTGAAACATTTTAATAAAAATAAATATTGCGTGACACATCATGACCCCCCCGTTTGATTTCAAGTCCAATTCGAAATGAAATTTTTCTATAAAGCTAGTTCTTTAAATAACTGCTTTGATTTTGCCATGTATTAGTTTTTTCCTGGCTTCACAGTTTTTTCGAAGTGTTGTCGCAAATACACTTCTTTCATATATGCAAATTTCGTGTGGAATGTAATTCGATCGTGCGCTGCTTGTGCCAAAATATTTGTTCTAAGGCCCCGTTTACACGGGTCCGGACAAATTTTTGCACGGACAAAAACTTGCACGGTTCCACCTTGCGTTTACACGGGACCGGCGGAACTAGACGAATTTTTGAACGGCTAAGTGTGCAAGTTTCCGTGTAAACACCACTGCAATCTGTAAACGAATTTGCACGGATCCATGTAAACACGTGGTCTAGGAACAAAATTCCTCCGTGCAAAAATTTGTCCGGACCCGTGTAAACGGGGCCTAAAGGTCAAAACTTTTTAATGAAACTCGTATTTCCTTGAATGAAAATGTCTTTCCCTTGAATAAAAGAGTTAAACGCTTATCAGAATTCAGTGATTTTCTGCTTCCGGAAGGCTTGGCGATTTATTTATCCTCATTGCAGCGCGCAGCGCTGGCGTCTGCGAATTATATTAGGCCGGTTCTCACTAGGGCTCTTAAGTGCACTTGAAGTGCACTTGGTACGTACATGTAGTGTGAACTCCTTTCTGAGAGCGTTTTCTAAGTTAGACTTACGTTTCAATAGAAGCACTCATCTGATTTATTTACACGTTTAAATCTCATTGTAAAATGTATCAAAGAGGTAAAAATTAATATCATGCTGAATGTAATTAGAAAGTTAAATAATTTCCAGTAGTTCGTTTTCGAAAAGCTCCATATTTCCCTTCTTTTTTATCAAAAACGTCTTTTTGAATGGCACGTGCTGTTGGTTTGTGCGGAATCACCCAAGTGTAGCTCGCGTACTTGGCTTAATGGATTCTTTGTTGCCCTGGCGATATGCGTAAAACAAAAGAATCCAAGTGTACTTCAAAGTAAGGTCTACCCCTTACTTGGGAGCGCACTCCGGACCAATGACAGTACAGCCGTGCAGCCGTGCAGCTAAAAGCACGTGTGCGTGCAACTTTGAATTCCACAGGGAACGAGCTCTCTGCGTTTTGGTTTACGATTCGCAGTCACGGACGACTTCTAAAAGACTCTCAAGCAGGATCTCAAGTTTTACTTTAGCTGTTGTATTGGCAGGCGTATTTCAAGCCGACTTAGGGTAAAAATTCTACATTGAGAAGAAAAGGTTGTAGTCTAATTCTCTGGTTTAGCCAATCAAAAACACTACAGCCATGCGCGCATTCAATACTCATAAGTTACAAAAACATGTTTTTATGACGAGCACGAAAAAGTTCCCAAAAATTAACAAAAAGTGAGCATAGCGTTACACCAGGCTCTGATACGATGTTTTGCTGAATTAAGTTCAAAAACAAACTTGACATGATAAGAAAAAGTATTTTACTATCGACTTAGCGTTTTATGCATATCGTACTTTAGTGCTTCAACTTTGTTTATCACGGCTAATCAACTGCATGCCAACTTGCGATCGCAAGTAATTTGCTTCTAAATACGCACGCTGTGCGTAGTCATGCCTGAAAATCTATTGTCTCGTCTTTCCTAAGTAGACCTCAAGTCTACTTGATTATCAAGTGCACTTCAAGTGCACTTTGGCCCTAGTGTGAACCGGCCTATTATAAACATCACAAAGTAATATTTAAATTCAGCAACCTGCTTTATTATATCTAGTGTTTTCTAAAATTTCCGACTTTTCTTGTGTATATAGAATGCCATTCTTATCCGTAAAGATGATTCGCATAATGTTTTCGCGAATCAAAAAATCTTGAAAGCAAACTTTATTTCAGAAAGCGCTATTTAATTCAATTATATTTACTAGTGTGCCTTCCCATGATTATTGGCTGGCTTCATGAAGAAAACATTCGAACAAGTTTGCGTCTAACGTTTCCCAAACCGTGACTGCTTTCTGTTACATTTGAAAAGACTACTTTTAAAAGATCCTTAAAATCAGTAAACGACCGGGTTATTTTTCAATTTTAGCAATTCTCAAAAACTGTATTACGCGACAGTCCGTTGACTCTGTGTTTAGAGTGCACAAAAGCTCACAAAAGCAACTTTTTCTCGGTCTAGAATAACAAGTATGACACAAAGAAAAAGTCAATCACAAATTGGTATCAACATAAATTCTCACCGAAAAATGAAATTTCTTTCATGGTTAAGTCCCTCGCCTGCTTGAAAATTCTTTAAAACTCCGCTTCTTCGGATTTGATCGCCCCGCACTGATAAAACTTGAAGCAAGATTTCGTCGCTTACAGCTCTCCTTTTTCTCCACTTCAGCGGCTTCTGAGTATTCTTTAAAGCTTTCTCTTTCCATTTTGAGTATTTTGAATGTGTGTTATTATTCCGACAAGACAAAACTATGGTTTTGAAAACCAAGCACATGCCGAGCGCGGCAGCCATTTTTGTAGAATTTTTATGTGACCTGCGACCCGGTTAGTAATAATATATGCGTGCATAAATTTGCATGCACTAATGTGACAAAAAGACGAAGAAACGCAACCCATTTTCTACCTCATGCGCTTACTGCGCATGAGTAATGAATCCCACCAATTAATAAAACGAAAAACGCCTCGGACGTGTGACCGTGGAGAAGGTTTGAATAATCCCGCCGTCCCCAGAGTTGCGCAATACTGCATATTTGTGGACGACCAAACTGCATTTTAATACTTGGTCGCTACGCCCAAGTAAAAAGTGAACACTGGACAGCGAAGGAAGAAGATGTAAACAATGAACGTGTCTTGCGATAAGTTTCTTGCGAGTTTCGCTTGCGCTAGTGAATGATCGTGAATGTTTCTCGGGCGAAAATAACCTTAAAGCGATCATTTTTTTAAATTTAATTTTCTTTTCTATGTTTCGGATACAGAGGAATAAATATTGGATATATTTTCGTGTGTGTGATTGCAAGATGCGTTATGCGTTACTGGAAAGGTTTCAAATTACTTTTCACATTATGCAAATTGCAACATTTTTACCTCAACTGAAAACATATAGAAAGGGCTAAATTTGTTTCTCTCCTCCTAAAATATTGCTTCTGTCGTTAACTTTGATTAAATTTATAAGTTTCATTCGAAATTTATTATAATAATGGCAGGAATACTTCCCGGGAAACTCTCAATTCGAAAAGTTGTTTTGACTCCGGCTCCGGACCAGACAAAATAAGCTGAAAGATTCATGGCTTTGAAAGGCCACTTTGCTGCTACATTTGCATTCACTTCAAGTGTCGAAAACACAGACCAGCTAGTTACATGATTTACCTAAAACCAGCAACAACCGTCGGGAAACTCTGATATACGGCTTTTTTTTTTTCAAAGGTAAGTGCAAAGTAGGCATCGATTTGTATTTTTCAGTACTCTGGTCTTTTGACACAGTGTACTGTGCACTGTGCACTGTGCACTGTGTCACAGTGCACAGTGTCAAAAGACCAGAGTACTGAAAAATACAAATCGACATGGAAACCTGACTATTCAAAGGACTCATAAGTTATCCTCGGTGCAACTGTTTTCCCCGGTTTTTTGCAATATTACTCAGTACCGTCATTGAACACCGCTAAACATGATTCGATTCCAAAATAACGCAAAGTATTTTTTTTATTTCCTAAGCCTTTTCAAGGGTTTTTCTACTTTTAGAGATTAAATACTTTTTGCACACTGCCATTTGCCGTGATAAATTTGAATAAAAAGAAACGTGCTGCATATTGATTTGTTTTTCTAAAGGAAGAGAACAATGGTTAATCAAGAAGGCATTGTTATCTGGATTCGCGGGTGCGTTGGAATGGACTGGACAGGCGTGTTGTCCTGCCAGAAGGCAGGACTTCGGCTCCTTTGAAGTTTCGGCTGTTTTGTCGAAACTTTTTGGACTTGGCAAAAGTTGGTCGCACTTGTCTTTGCGGTGATTTTCCGTTATAACGACGAACGAATTGCACGTGCAACGTGGACAAATCAGCGAGCGGCGGAGTATTTAAAGTTTTATTTGTCTGCCCAGTTCGTTTCTCTGAAATGTGGGTAGTTTCTTGGTGTTGCGGATGGTGTGATCACCAAAAGACGTAAAACAAAAGATTCAAAAGACACTGAACAATACCCACACCACAACACAAAAGCTAACCAACAATGGCTTCCGCAACACCAAGAAACACCCGAAATGTGTAGGTCGCACTTGTCTTTGCCAAGTCAGACACTTAAATAAATTGAAATTCGATAAAAATGTACAAAATTGTCCCAAGTGCGATTCGGGCCTAAGGTGTATTGATGCATTACAAAGCCTGTTCGTGAATATTTCGCGCATTTTCGGTATCAGCCGTCGCACTTCGTGCATACTCTTTTCATAAATGCATACCGATGAGCGGAACCTGTCCCCCGCGGCCTTAAGAAGGAGGTACAACTGAACTTTCGTGGTATTTTCGGGGATGATCGCCATTTTCCTGCCAGCGGAAAATGATATTTTCTAAGGACGAGAAACGAGGGTTAAGGTAGCTCACAACAGTTCCAAGAATTTTCCATTTCCTATACTTCTGATGGATCAAGACTATAATTCTTTATCAGTTGATGCTTCAATAATGGTATCAAAAAAATGCCAATCGAAAATTTAAGGTGGCTCTGAACCCTATGTACAGATTTTTTTTAAACTTTGCAAAAGTTGTATCTTAACATACCAATTACAATTCGATAATAAAAAATGGGTCATCCAGCTCGTTTTTTAGTTATAAGCACGTAAAGCTAAAATTAAGGGTGTCTTTAACAGGTTATACCGTTAATATGGCAACCTGTTACATCATAAAATAGACCACAACTTGTTCACCAATGATTAGACATTTGTTTGATACCATTTTGAAGCATCAGCTGATAAAGAATTATAGTATTGATTCATTAAAGTATAGGTGATGGAAAATTCTGGGAAATGTTGTGAGCCACCTTAAACTTAGAAATATAAATGAAATTCTTACATTGTGGTTCTTTTCTGTTACCAACGAACTATTTACCTGATTCCCAAGTCTCCGATTATTAAAACCACATAATGAGGCTACCGGCAAAGAACTGCCGGTAAAATCACCAAAATATGAGATTTTACAAAAAGTTTGTTTATTTTCTTCAAATGTCGCGGGTAACTCGTTGTGTTGCATCATGGGATAGGCTTCCAACCCCCACTGGCGCGGCCGAGTCGGCTAAAATAATTAGGCGATATCACGCAAGCTTGAGCGCAATAATAGTTTTATAATTTGACACTTTGATAACAAAGCACAGTTTGAAGGAAAAATATCGAGGCCGGTCCGTCATTTTGCATTCTCTTTTCAAAATGCGAAATTTACCTCCATCGTTGGATACACGTCATGTAGACATGTCTATTGATAACGTTTTGACCATATTTGGGCAGTGTATCAATGTGTTGAATTATAAATAATTTTAGCCGCTGAGCAATAATCCAGTATGGCCACAGGGAACAGAGGAGCCAAATTTGACCTTTACGCGTTGAATCTTCGAGTCGTTCGACCGGAAAGCGCCGATTACGCTTGGGGTCCCGCTGGGGCAAAAACTCGAATTTGGCTCCTCTACTCCCTGTGCTATGGCGTCGAAGGAAACGTCATTTTCAAGAGCTGAAATCCAACAAGAAATTATAAAGCAAGGAGATATAATCAGACAGTTAAAGGTAGGAAACAACATCAACACTCATAAAGTTTCAGTGTGAAAGGTCAATGATTTTCCGCGCAATTTTGTCGTTTTACCTTCGGGAAAGCTTCGGAAAAGTTCGGGCTTCTCCGGAGTGATTCGATGAATGATTTTAGCCGCTGACCGATAATCCACTATGGCGTCGAAGAAAACTTCATTTTCAAGAGCTGAAATTCAACAAGAAATTAGAAAGCAAGGAAATATAATCAGACAGTTAAAGGCAAAAGAACAGACAGATGAAGTTAAAAACAAGGTAATGTTCTAAGTTATGTCTATGTCCCGTGTCCTGTATTGCGGGCAAAAAAGAGAACTTACCGGGAAGTTGAACACGTGGTGAAATTTCATCATCCATCTTTGGTGCAAATATCAAAGACCCATACATGTACAGTGTATTTTAGACATAAAACTTTTAAGGTTAAATCACACTCTGGAAGGAGAAAAGAAGTATTAATTAAGTTGCTCGACGGTTCGTCAGTAAAGGAGAACGATACAAATAACTAAATCACATCCCTAGTTCTTAACATGTACAGCTGTACGTAAGCTTACGTCATATCAAAATTCAGAAGCATTCAACAACAGTTATCGATTTAAAAATGTTTATGGAATTGTACAGAGTTTAAACTACACATCTGGGCCAAATGTTGAAGCGCAAGAGCGTTTCGTTCAAGAGTTATAGGCGAACGAGTATTAGACATTTAAGAAAGAAATGTATGGAGCGGCCATCTTGGTGCCCCACTTGGGATTTAACCAACATGGCGGCCAAAACTTAAAAGACTTAATTACACCAAAAATCTCATCACAAAATATTGTATTCACTTTCAGTGCCATTAAATCAGCTTATAAGCATTTATAATTCAAAAATAACTTTATACTGGTTCAATTTTGTTTATTTTCACAGCTTATCTGAAATAGTGTGACAAATTCAAGGCACATTTAAATCCTTTAAAAATAAGAAACAAAACATCATTAAAACCTGAAACTTTTTGTGAAAGATTATAACACTGGTAGTCCACATACCATGTGAGAAACAGCTTTGTAGGATGTATACATGTTAAAACTTGTATATGCTTACTACTCCGTTAACATTTCATGAAAACAAAATGACCCATTATTATTCAATGAGATGCCAATAAATCGCCAGGTATTCTAGAATCTAGCCAGAGAGGAGGGCAATGTTTTTCTAGAGTTTCTCATTACCTGTTTTTAAAAAAACTTAAATAATTAAATAAAGAGTTTGTATGCATGTACTGTACTTTCCAAAAGTCCATACACCCAGGCCATAGATACAACCTGCTCTTTGGAAATCGTATTATAAATACGATTTTGCTTTACTTATTCACTTTCACCAAACCAACTATCAATATTCCATGGGATCTTTTATGTCTGAAATGCTCAATCTGGCTGTAGAGCTTGCTCAGTAGGGCAACAAATAATCTCATTTTTGCATATGCGTGTGTTCATTTATTTTGTTTCTAAAATTGCTCTTTGTTAACTGAAACAATGTAACATCCATTATCTTCAAAGATTTTCGCCAATGTAAATTAAAACATATTTGGACTGGTATATACTGTAAATAATCTTTTATTAAAAGTGTAACATTATGAAAATTAATTTGGTTTCTGTTTCCAGACATAATGATGTCCTCTAAATTGTTGAGGAATATCTTAAGTGTTCCTAAATTGTTGCGGGCTGCCACTCTTTCCTGTTCACAATGTCTAGAATGCCAGGTCAGTGGCAGCTTGTTACTCTACGTACAACCAAATGAAGAAAATGAAGTGTCACTGAACAAAGGAATGGCTGTGTGCTTCCAGAAAATATCTATACCCCACCCCCCATTGAAGGTGTTTTAGCTTAGACTCCATTCTAGGGGGGAAATTTTTGGTTGAACCATCACCATATGAAATATTGCCAGAAATTTTGCTGACATACAGTCAAAATTTGTGAGAACAATTCAGTAGATTTTGCCGGTTAACCTTCCTCCTCCACATCAGAATTTCCAGTGACCTTCATTTGGGGGGGGGGGGGGGGGGGGGGGGAGGGGATGGATATTTTCTTTAACCACACAGTTTGATTTGTAGTACCAGTTAACCTTTTCACTCCCACAGTTAATTACAGTACCGCTCGAAACTATTAGTGCATAAGGACGCGGTGAAACCTCGTCCGCCGCCATTTTGTTTTCCGGGAATTCACCCAGGTGGGACGAAACCGCAACCGCGGAAAGGACGAAAGCGACCGAAACACCGCGGGGAAACAGACGCGGTAATACCTAGGTTACAAACAATAGTGGCTAATTTCTATTGTTATGGTATTGTTTAACTCTATATTAGTGATATTCTCCAAGGAGGCACTGCAACAAAAGGCTAGAGATGTCGATTTCAAAACATCTGACATCGTGATAAAAGCGATATCAAGTTGGTTCTGTTGAATCTTCTCCGTTCACAGGAACGGAGAATGAAAACAAGGATCTTCATTTTTATCGCTTTTTATGACTTCATACATCTGTAGCAAAGATAGCGAACGTTTACACCAAACACTCAAGTTTTTATACGCGTCGATTTATTGACTTCATACATTAATTTTATAATCGATCGACTGTACCGTCCCGTATAGGTACCGTTCAGTGTGAAGTGGAACACGCGAAGACGGCGGTGAAGTGCGGGTGCAAGGATTATATTTAACGCCAGTAGAGTTTGGAAATTGGCGAGCGAAACTGCAATGAAAACAGAGAATTCACGGAAGTCTGTATTCAGGTTTCAAATTACCCTTTTGACATATGCAAATTCGGTAAACTTTTTCCTGACATTACTACAAAATTTGCTAAATTTGTTTTCTGCCACGTACCTTTCCCCGCTATCTGACATCGATTATTATATTTAGTTTCATTCAACATTTATCTTCACAATTAGTAAACATGAAGTTCTGAAAGAATTTTACACATGAAATTTGCGTGACTAACGCACTGGCACTTGTGACCTCTTGTCTACATATAAGTGACCTATTTTGGTTTTGTTCGCTTTCTGGCAGAAAACTTACTCCATTCGAAACTTTTCCATAGCTGTTCACAGCCAGCCGTTCGAAATTTTTGTTCTGTTTCACCCGTTCACTGTCGCGAGTCGTTCAAAATAATTCTTTAGCGTTCAAATGAAATTCGATCTGTTTATAGCAGATCTCGTTGCCTAGCACGTGATCAAAATCTGCCGTGAAGAAGTTGCACCTTTTATTGCGAAAGTTATTTTATTGTTTTATCTAGAAGAACTAGTCGTTTGAAACAGGAAGAAGTTTCGCTGGTCGGCCGCTGCGTTGCTTGTCGACCCAAGGCAACTCGTGGCGGAAACTCTTGAAGTATTTTGCCACCGACGGTATTTCTGTTAAATCTTAACTCCATCAAGATTTTAAAAAGAGATTTATTTACGGACAACCTTCGATATTTTAACGTTCAAACCATAGTTAATAGAGGGGAAAGAAAGCAATCTAAGCTGAACATATTCTGATGTACACATCTCGTTAGCAAGTTTACGAATTGATCGATGGCAGGCGAAGTTTAGTTTGTAAACAAACTGTACGCGTGATATTTTGTTTTTGTGTTCGACGCGTGCTTTCATCCCTGTCACGCGTGAGGAAAATTAACCTGCGATTAGGTGTTGTTTTTGTTTATTTCAATTTACCTTAAAGAAAAAATAAGGAAAAACAGACTGTGTCTTTTAGTATTGTAAATTGTTCTTAGAATTACCGGAATTTTATTTCGGCGTAAAAAGTTTAAGCGACACGCGGAATGTAAACTTTAATGATCCATAGTTGTATTTCTCTCGATTGAATGAAGCGGTTTTAAGAATCTAAGCGCCGCTATTCATTACGAGTTGAAACATAATGCAATTCTTAAACAGTTCGCATTTTAAGCTCTGTTCCAGAAGTGAGTTTTCATTTCTTTCTCTAGTTACAGCAGCATCCACAGCCGACTTCTGACGGATTTTAACATGTGAAATGTCTCACGTTCAAATCACCGGAGCGTCACGTCTCACCTATTGTTGTTAATGAACTTCAAAACAAAGGAAACAATACTCTATTCAAACACGACCGCGTCCTATTCTTTCCGCGGTTTTCTTCGACCGCAAAATACCGAGGTGAAAACGGGGTTTTTAGTGCGGTTGGACGAGAAATACCTAGGTGAAACCGCAGCCCCAAACTGCGGTTTGACCTAAGCGAAACCGCGGCAAATGCACTAATAGTTTCGAGCGGTACTGTATGTTGAATCTGCTAACAAAACCCTGTAGTGTGATAATTCAAATGAAACCTCTTCGACAGTACTTTTGCATGGTTCCATTTGTTTTTCAATATTTTACAAAATGGAATTTGGGTTTTTTCTTGAATTTTGATTGTTGGTTAAATTATTGTAATCTAGAACACATCCTTGAAAGTTCAATTCTAATGTTATTAGAATATTATTAGAATGTTACATGTGTTATAATGAAGTCAAAGTTCTTAGTCGGGGGTCATCTTTCTTGTGAACACTAGAAGGAATGAGCACTAAGCTGTTTCATCAATTTTAATTTTTATTTTATTGTACATACAGTAGCACACGGTAACCGCATTATTCAAATAAGTTACCTACAGTATCTCTTCTGACATTCTTCCATTCATAAGTCATGTATTAACCAGGACTTTTAACTTATGCTGGACACATACTATAGCTTTCCAATATTTATTGAGATGACATTCGAATACCTTACTGTACAACAAACATGGGACCCTTGAAAGCAGAAACTGACACAATGGATTGAAATCCACTAATCGCAACCTACAAATATGAACTTTTGACCATTTTGCTTAAAGCAATGTTACGTGTATTTCCTTTCGATGTCCGCTATGATATTTGCAGCAGTGTAGAACAAAACTGTTTGTTGAGTTTTTGGTAAAATTAACTATTATTTAGCTCCCCAAAATATCCATCGGTCAACAAACGACCAACAGTCGCCTAACTAAATAATGATCCAAAAACTACCAACAATGCCAACACTTGGTCATTTGTCAGCCGACTGTCGGTTACCTGTTGGTACAGTGTAATCCGTCAGTAAGTTGTCGTTAGGCTGTCAGTGCACCCAATAGCTGACTGTCAGTAAACTGTTGGTAAACTGTTGGCCGACAATTTACTGACAGCTATAAGTCAGTTTTACTGATTCTTGATCTTAAGGGTTCGCTTGGTATTGAAAAAAGCAGTAATGTTTCATGCCCTCTGAAATGATTATTGTTACTACTGGTAATAACTGTTTGCTGCATGTACATGTAGCACTACTACAGTACAGGGCTCGAAATTAAAAAAAATTCTCAATCTCAATTTGCTAGTAATTCCTAAAATTTAGTCGCAAGTTCAAAAATTTTAGTCGCCAAAAAAAAAAACTAACTACTACTACCGTCACCGGAAATGAGAAACGAGAAATTTCTGAGAAGTCTGAAAAAGTGCATCCGTGATACACTTCTTGGAAACTGCGTTAATGGAGCATGAAATCGATGATTAAGTCACGCAACATTCAATGTGAATTTCGCAGGATTTTTTAGATAAAATTACAACTACCAGTGACAAGTAAGACACAAAACTGTTGAATATAATTCCTTCATAAGCTGGGCCGTAAAACAGTCGCAAAATTCGCGACTAAAAGACAAATTTTAGTCGCAAATGCGCCCAATACAGGCGCAATTTCGAGCCCTGCAGTAATAATAATTTTTAATAGTTGCAGACTTTAATTTATTTTATTTTTGTACAGATTAAAGAAGCAACGACAAAAATAGATGAATTAAAAGAAAAGCTTGGAGATGACCAGCCAGGCCAGAAGTTTGTCCTCAAGACACCAAAGGTGAAGATCATGATGACCAATTTTCTTTACTATTGATCCCAAATACAGTACATTGTATCATTTGAAGTGGCTTTGAATGTAGCCCATTTCACACACTGTTGATTTTATTGCATTGTTGGGCAGCAATGTCAATAAGGGCAGGAACTGGCAGAGATCTTCACTGGCTATCATGTGTACCCCAGTTACAGTACATTGATAGAATAACAAAACATGACAACCCCAGATAGAAATTTTACCTGAATCTTTTTCTTTTCACCTCTCCACCTATTTAAAACATTTAGTATGATCTGAGACAGAGGAAATTAAAAAATAAAGTGGTTTAAAAATTATGAACCAAAACAAAAAATTAATCCACAACATATGTACCCATCACTAGACTTAACTGTAACTTCCCCCGAAAGTAATGGCTACACTGTACCCAAAAAGAGCATTTAGTTTTTAGACCTTACTCACAATTCCTGAAAGTACAGTGTGTAACAACCCTCCTGAAAGTACATGTAATGGACTCATCGATCTTATACAAACTTTGGAAGAGAAGCTCTGTTCCCTCAAAAACAACTCCAATGCAACAATGGCCAGTCAACTAGCAAAGTATATTACATTATCTTAATTCCTTTTATATTTTAAATTAGAACATCTAATTTTGCGGTCTTATTTAACTTGTTCAATAATTTCCTTGGAATGTTATGGATTGTTGGTGTATTTTAATAGTCTGAAAATAAGAACCACCCGAAAGTTACAGTCCATTAGGGCTGCTAATTCCAAAAGCAATAGAGGCATCTACTTTTGGAATTATATGGCATGACTACTGTAGTTATTATTAGCAGGGATTCTGACAGGGTGCGCGGGTGCGGGACCGCACAATTCGGTCAAACCCGCACAATTCCGCACAATTCCTAAAAATCCGCACAATCCCGCACAATACTGAAATATTTGCTTAAAATTTTAATTAAATCAGGCATTTCTATTGACTACGAAGCTTTCAAGAAACGTTTTAGGCTATTTTAAGCCCATTTTCCTTCCAAACAATCGAGAAATCCCTCGCTTTCCTAGAACAGCTCGAGCGGATCGATATAAAAACAACAAGGCATTCTCTTCGCCGTCCTGGGAACTAGTCTCAGTTTTACTTCTTTCCGACTTCCTACCGTATTTTTTGCGTAGCTTTTTAGTTGTCGTTTTCCAGACATTATGTCATTTTTCTTGGCAGCCTGTTGATATTTTTTCGAGCGCTTTCGCTTCCTATTTCAGTTTAATATGTCGGGGACCGAAGAAGAAACACCGAAGAAATGTACCTGGTCGCGCCGAAAGGAATGTCACTCAGCTGTCTGAATTATTTTCGCAAAGAACTGATCAAGTTTGCGAATCGATAAACAAACTATTAAAGTGCTGGAACTTCGGATTGATAGGAGAAAATTATTAAGTTCTGATCAGAATACTGAATTTGATTTTTTCAATCAAGTGAAAGACGTTTTCATTCAGGAAAATGCAAAACAAACATGCTATCAAATTACATTAAGCACTCAATTTGCATACATCTCGAGGTTGTGTTTTTGCGGCAAACTTTCGAAGAAATTGTGTGAACCTTTAATGGAAATTATTCACACTACATAAAATGTACGAATTTTTCATAAGGGAACTCGCTCAGATCGGAAACATTTTATTTAGAGGTGGTATTTCGGTTTTACCCGATCGAGTTCATCGTGTCACGCAATGTGATTTTGTTAAGACAAATAAACTTTGGTGAAGAAAAACAGCCGCAAATTGGCGATTGCTGGGTACATTTTAAAACATCTATTTGTATTTTTCATTTGTATTTTTCATTTACAGTATGCAGAATTTCCTCCCTGTCATATTTTTCTGGCCTGGCTAGAACACTGGTGATTGACTGTTTGGTTGGTCACAGGATTGCGCAATCCCGCACAATTTCTCGCACAATCGAAGATATTTCCCGCACAATTTGCCCCAAAACTCCCGCACAATTTTAGTTTTTTTTCCCGCACCCTGTCAGAATCCCTGTATTAGTTATTATCCTGGGCTGTCATTTAGGGTCGTCACCCGTAGCATCTGTTTATACAAGTGAGTACACTTGATGGGATCTTGATGTTACTGGTGATCTTGCCTGTTATAAAAAAAATTGTTATATTTACTGAGAAAGCAACAAGCTTGTTACTGGTGTTAAGATTAAGATCAGAGCAATGCCTGTCTCAAATCTTAATGGCAGCCCTGATTATCCCAAATGTTTTTTTTTATATAAAATAACAATTCAGAGTCCTAATCATTTGGACTTTGTTATGAATAATGTTTGGGAGAGAAGAAATGAATGTTATACTGCAGGGTTTTATGGTAATTATTGTTTTACCTGTGATAAACTCTGTATCAGACTTTCAGACATTGACCGTTTTGTAGTAAAATGGGTTGTTACCTGTTATAAAGTGATGTATGTGTAGCTTTTAGAAAATGCTTGTATATACAGTACCGCTCGTGTGTATTGCAGCATTACTTGGCGACGCAGTTTACATGCATTTTACACGCATTTTACACGCATTTGACGTGCGTGTAAGAGGCAAGCTACACGCAGTGGATATGAAATTGCGTGTAACAAACTACACGCAGTGGATATGAAATTGCGTGTAAAATTACATGAAATCCTTCAACTGCAAATCGACACATTGTTAGTGCGTGAAAAGAGGACAAAACATTTACCGTACAGACCGTATCGTTCGCGTACTTCGTGGCGACTCCGTTTACAATGTACTATCTGTCGTGGACGTTGCTGTATTTTAATATTTTACAGACACGAATTTTCGACAAGCTGTTTACCGATAGATAAAGTTTCGTTAACGCATGTCTTTCCTCAATGTATCCCTATTGTGCTAAACAAGCAGCGCCGTTAAGTGTGTGAAAAGCGGACAAAACATTTACCGTATCATTTGCGTACTTCGTGGCGACTCCGTTTGCATTTTGAATCCTCAGTTTTGAATTCGATTTCTTGCAATGTACTATCTGTCATGAACGTTGCTGTATTTTAGGCAAGCGGTTTACCGATGGATAAACTTACATAACGCATAGTCTTTGCTCAATGTATCCCTGTTGTGCTAAACAAGCGGCTCCGTCCTGTCCGTCGACTGTGCGTAAAATGCGAACAAAACATTTACATGTAACGTGTCATTCGCATACTTCGTGGCAACTCCATTTGTATTTTTAATCATCAGTTTTGAATTGATTTCTTACAATGTACTTCTGTTGCGCATGAACGTTGCTGTATTTATTATACAGACAAGAATTTGCGGCAAGCGGTTTCCTGTCGATCTGAGACCGAAAGGTCCGTTAACGCAAGTCTGCTAAAATTAATATGTCCCTGTTGTGCTAAACTAGCGGCGCCGTCAACTGTCTCGGAATTCAAAACTAAAATAAATAAACACAAAATTGGCTTTCGTTTTTCCGTGAATTCTTAAAGCATATTTATCCTTAAATGTGTAAAAAATCTGCAGACTATCAGAAATTATTCCATAAATATAACCGTCCAAATCAGAAACGTATTTGATGCTTGAAATGAAATTCGATCTGTTAGCAGATCTCGTTGCCTAGCACGTGACCAAAATCTACCGTCCTTCTCCTTCTCGCAAGCACATTTAACGATCTATCTCCAGACTATTCTAGGACAGATTTTACACTTGAAATTTACTCCACAATTAAAATTTATATTGGATGGACTTAAAAAATGATCAGGCGAAAAAGATCGTATGATCCTCTGTTTATTTGACTCCTCGTTTGAAATTTACTTTGAGACGGACGGATGACAACATACAGTGTAGTACACATGTAGTCTCCCACGCAGCCGTTATTTTTGTCTCATCATGCAACGCTCCTCCCCACTAACGGCTGCTCAAACCTGGACCACATTCCTTTGCCGATTTAAGCCAATTACAGTTGCAGTGCCATTTTCGGAACTTGCTTGCACCAAATTCTCTATGCGTGAATCGTCCAATCATAGCATGCGTTTTATCGTTGACTCAGTTGGATGTTTTCGCAAAGTTGTTAATTATAAAAGGTGACAGGCCTAGCACAAATCCTGCTCGTCGCTAAAAGCATTTTAGCCCAGCTTTAGAATAAGTCTATCTCAAGTAAGTGCCTGCGAGATTTTTCCTGTTAGACAAAAATAAAGATATAACAGGCCTGTTGTTCTAAATGTTGGTGTTTCTTTGATCTTAGGAAAATATCTCTAGCGGTGATACTGACAAGAGGAATTTAAGCTTTCCAGAGCCGTTTAGAATATTTAGATATGCAGTCGTTTGTTTGCTAGCTCTTGGCATAACAATGTAGTTTATTTGGCTTACTTTGAAAGAGCTGCAAGATCAGTAGTAGCCGCTTAAGTAGGAATTTTTCGCTGCGTAGGATCTGTTCATTTCTTAGGCCGTGGTTTTATGTGAGCGTAAGTCTGCGGTTAGCATAACTTGCGAGATAGTCACGTTTTCTTCATCGCGGCTAAAAGAATCTAAGATTCAAGTCTTATGCGATAGTTACTGTCTATATTGGAATAGAGGAATCTTGCAATTGATTTTAGCTTCTCAGAGTTTATTTTGCTTTTCAGTAATTTGACGTGCTTCTTGGAGCTAGGCAGTACTGTACCTCCATTGTCAGATGTATGGCGTTATTGCATCCGGTTTTAAATATTTGAATCTCCAGCATGTTACTGTAGCTGTTTTGTAATTCTTATGGATGCGAGTGGTTTTTGTACACTGAAAGCGATGGGCACGTAAAGCACCTAGAGCTATCTTTATATTAACGACTTTTTTTTGGAGTTTCATCTACCATAACACCAGAAAATTCAGTAAAAGCTAGGATGTCTGGCACATCTAAACCGGAAACCACCGGCCTTTTTTTTTTTGCGTGAAAACTTACGTCATTCTCATATTGCTGATACACGATTGGTTCGCTAAGTTTATTGCAAACACAATGGCAAAGGAATGTGGTCCAGGTTTGAGCAGCCGTTAGTGGGGAGGAGCGTTGCGTGACGAGACAAATAACAGCTGCGTGGGAGACTAATGACAACATCACAGTCGCCTTTATTTATGTAAGCTTAAAAACAACATCTTCGAATTTCACTTCAGTAATGTTGAATGTTTTAGCAAAAAAACTTTGTAGCGAATTGATATGGCTACTCTGGCTACGCTACGGAGTTTTTGCCGAGGAACAATTAGCTTCAAAGTGGTCTGTCAATACTGAAGACGTTATCGTCGTGGTTTGGGCGCAATTCTGTTGGCAGGCCGAAACACGGACATTACAGTAGTCGAACTGCTTTATACTTTCTAGCCTTGTCGAGTCAAATACTTTCGCTCATCTTTGGTATCATTTAGTTTGGAAGGAATTCATCTTAGTTTGACTTTTAAAACAAATATTTCATGAAGTAGTATTATTTTTCATTGATACTCGAGTCCATAATAAACAATATTGGATCCGCTATTTGCGCGGTGTTGTGATTTCGCTTCCTCCCGTTAACGTTGGGTATGTAGTCGCTTCTCGAATTCTTGTTTGACAAACTACATGCATTTGAATCACAAAATACACGCATTTAAAAAAAAAGGGAATACACGCATACACATGTAATTAGGCTTTTCTATTACACGCGTGTACACGCGCGTCAAATTCGTGTACCTTATGACATGAAATTTTGGCGACACGTTAATTTAGCGATTTTGAAAAATCCATATTTAGCGGCACTTTAATTTAGCGATTTTTCGTAAATTTTGGAACATAAGTCACTTAATTTTCGCGATTTCACGAACTGAAACTTTGGCGAATTGTGAATTGTGTCGAGCTTTTCATTTATTCTAGGATTCCACAGCTCTTTGTAAACGTAGAATCCGCGGAGTCCATACGGGAATGCAAAATTTAATACTAGCGAAGAATCCATTTCAGTTGTCAGTTGTGCACGAGACATCCGATACACGTAAACAGCATGATTGTGTGAAACTGACCAGATGGCGGAATTTCATACTGTACTCAATTTAATTTAGCGACGATTTAAATTTAGCGACACTTAATTTTGGTGCATTTTAATTTAGCGATTTTTAGAAAAATCGCTAAATTTAAGTGTCGCCAAAATTTCATGTAATAAGGTAAAATGCGTGTACTACACGGACTTTACACGCATTTTACGCTCGTGTAGGTGCTGCAATACACGCGAGCGGTACTGTACTACATCTATACTGTATTTCCCTAAGAAAGGGTGTTTCCTTGGGTCATTGCCCAAGAAGAATTTACATGTACGCACTATGAATTAGAAATTACAGTCATTCACACTGATTTGTTAATGACAAAACGAGAGATAAGGAAATTAGGATCCATCTATTGCCTTGCAGTAACTGACCTGTGACAATTAACCCCTTAACTTTCTGCATGACGTACTGAGTACGTCATGTGTCTCGCGCCTCATACGCCTGTATGACGTACTCAGTACATCCAGATTTTCAAACTTTAGCTTAAATCGCTGGCACATGAGATACAAAACCCTTTGGCCTATGGGACCAGTGACTCTTAAAAGGGACTAGTGACTACTAGTTACCAGACTGCTAAGAAATTCTACTGTCAACTGTAAATACCTCTTTGTGAGGAAATAAGCCTTGGCACAGGGTGTCACACGGTGGGTGGCAGTGGAGGGGTTAACAGGGCTCAAAATAATTTCCGGACGGTGGCCGGTCATGTTGACCTGTCAAAGAAATTTTAGCTCGGTCACGTCTCGTTTCTGACCAGTCAAAATATTGAAAAAAAAGTTTCTATATAGTTTCTTATATCATTTACAATCATTGCTAAAGCCCCCTCAAGTCGAAGACCGTTTAAAAAGTGCTTTTTTTAATTGACAAAACTGAAGTAACAATTTCACTAATAGCATTTGATACCCGTTTCGACATCAAACTCAAAATGCGGGGCAGGCAATTTATTAGAACAACAATCAAAACTCGGTACAGTAATAAGTAATTGCTCATCAAATTCGACCTTAACTTGCAAACAGTTTAATTCGTTTTTATTTTGACAAGATTTAAAATTAGGTTGTAATGTAAAGGAAACTCACGGCAATGCTCAAACTGACAGTCTTTCGTAATCATGTAAGCTTATACCAAACAGTTACAGGGCTGCAAGTGAGGAAACTTTGCCATGCTTCAGCTTGGCATGTAGAAAAAATAGGAAACAGTTAACTGCTTTATGTTTAACGATTATGGGATTGTACATGCAAAGTTCTTGATCTCTTTGTCGTTGTATCATGATGTGATATCCCATTTCAAGGTACCTGTAACTGAGTTCGTAGTAAAATCATGCCAAACCCTGTTATTCTTGGACTGCAAGGCTTAGTAGCCGGGCCCATCAATCTGGGTCTCCCGGATGTTTAACGTGGAATGGATGGCAAAGAAACAATCGCAATCGCAAAGCCGTTAATCATCAGAACATTAATTTTGTATTCTAGTAATCTGTGGCCGCAAGCTACTTGCAAAATTTTCTATTTCTGAATGTCTCATTAAAAAAGTTCAAAATTCTTATTATTTTGGAACATGACTGAGATATTCAGTTGACGATTTGACTGTTTATTCAAGACGGTATAAGAATGTCAGGACCGGTCAACATGACCGGCAACGGAAGGTTTTGTCCGGTCAATTCGCCATTCTGACCGGACATTGTCCGTTGACCGGCCGTTATTTTGAGCCCTGGGTTAAACTGCTCTAGAAATAAATGGGTTTCATGCAAGAAGAATATTATTGTTCTTAATTTATTGCAAAGTTTATGCTTCACTGTCTTTTGTACAACACAGTCAATCCACCACTCAATGACTTTTCTAATTTTTGTTTTTAGAATCACGATTTTATGTATTGATGATAGTGTATGTGTGTTTTATTTGTCGTTATTTTGCCCTTGTAGGGAACTAAAGACTATGAACCAAGACAAATGGCTATCAGAGAGAAAGTATTTGAAGCCATCATTGGCTGTTTTGAGAGGCATGGTGCTGAAAAGATTGATACTCCAGTATTTGAGATGAAGGTGTGGTAATCCACATAGAATAAAAGCGAGCACTGTCAGCTATTTGAAGTAGCACTTTAACCCCTTCACCCCCAGAGCCTAATAAACTGTACATGTAGATCTAACTTTTAAGTCTGTTGATGAAATCCTTTTGTGTGACCATTCAAATGAAACTGCTTAATCAGTAGTACTTCTGCATGGTACCATTTCCTTTTCAATATTTTACAAAATAAAATTTGGGATTTTTCTTGAATATATTTTGATTTTTGGCACTTTTGGGAGTTAAAAGGTTAAAAAGCCAAAATGATATTTAAATAAATTGGAAATGTGATGACATCTCAAATGCTACAGTACAATGACTGTAGTCCCTCATGGTGGTTTGGGGCAGTTTACGTGTCATTGGGTAAAGCAGAAAAAGTTATGTTTCTTGATGATGGAGATTTGATACAGCTATGTATATAGTTACATAGTTTTTGTATATAAGTTATTTTTCACACGATGTGATGTTACAAAACAGTAACTAGAGTTTCACGCTCTGTGGCAATCATTAGAGCATGAAACTCATCACATCGTGTGAAAAATATATTCCTGCTCTGCTATAGATATTATGTATCAAGCACTCTCTGTCCAAGTGACGACAACCACAAAATATTATTATATTACATATACTGTATAAGTTACAGTACATATAAAGATACATTTGTCCCTGATTGTGGTCTTGTGTATTTTTGCCAGACATTTGTAGGTAGATGGTAAGGAATTGCCTACATCCTTTTGTAAATGTCTGGCTCACTGCAGGACCAAATAGTAACCCTGGTTTTGCTGGGGGACAAACTCCTTCGCCAAGTCAGATCCAGTCATCTGGTTTGGTTTCTAGTGTTGTTACATGATTTTAATTCAGTCATAATGCATGAGATATTCTGAGAGAGTGTGTTCTGGTTGGAACAGATATTATAACAGTCTATTTTACCAAGTACTTTTACTTTATTAATGCAAACTTCTATTTTATTTTTTCAATAGGAAACACTAACAGGGAAATATGGTGAAGATTCCAAACTTATTTATGATCTAGCTGATCAAGGAGGAGAGTTGTTGTCATTGAGATATGACTTAACAGTATCTTTTGTAATTATCAGAATAATATTTGTGTACTATATGAAAATAGATTTGTGCAAATTAATTTACAAACCTTATACACAAGGGGAGCATGGATGATGCAGTGGTGACACAGGGTTTGAAATCAGCACTTGACCAAGCCCATCATGGATTACTCGCCTGGTTTGGCGAGTGGAATTTTCATCTAAAGAAAAATAAAACTGTAACTGATTTTTAGTGGTGTAACGATTAATGAAATTCTCGATTAATCGTGATTATGACCATTCGGTTCGATTCACGATTCTTTGCTTCCATGTTTCGATTTTGGTTAGATTTTTGCATATCTTTTCCAGTGTGCCCTCAATGAGTTATTTGTGAAATCAGAATTCAGAACTCTTTAAAATCTGCATTTTTGATTGACAAGCAAAGACGTTTGCAGTTCGTGCACCATTTTGTGTTGCCTGGTAAAAATGCTGACCTTCTACCGCCCCTTGAAAATTTCCAAATAAGGCAAACCATGTGCAACACGCTCACTGTCATGTTCTCAAACATGGCTACAAACGACCAAGCAATCATGATTCTGTCTCCATCTTTTAGATCAGCTGTGTGGAAATATTATGGTTTTCCGGCTAAAGACGGTACAACCGATAAGTCTAAAACTATCTGCAAGAAACATTTGCATAATCGAATTGAGATATTCGAAATTGAAAGGCAATAATCGAAATCGAATCGCAAGGAACATGAATCATTACACCCCTACTGATTTTTGACAAAAATATAATCTAAATGTAAACATACATGTACAGCTGTACATGTACCAGTACGTTTTCACATTCTGAAAGCTTTAGAAACCTGGCACATACATGTAGACGTAAATTTCCTACTTCGTTAATATAAAATGGCTTCTGTTCAAGTGATAATTACATGAAGTACCTACTCACAGTCATGATACTGCTGGTCATAAAACAAACTGCTCCGCTGAGAACAAGATCTGATGGTGATGATGTCAACTGTCTAGTGTCTTTTCTTGCGTGGTTTTGATTTGAAAATGTGAAGATATTATCTTCCCCAAGTATCTAAAACTTCCAACAAAAAGAATGTGAAAAAAGGCAAATTCAAGAGAGTATGAGAATACAAGATAGAGGAAATTTTCTTCGAAATTGCAAGTTGGCCGGTCTTGGTAAAAAGATGTTTAAAACGGCATGACATGAGTGGTGTATCAAGAACAAACAAACCTTGATTTCACAGAGCGTTTTGACTTCGAATAAATTCATAAATTGCTGTACAAGCTATGTACGATGACGGTGTTGGAGATGACGAAGAGGGAATGGTGACAGACTGAATCAGATGCTGAGAAGTCTGACAACAGGAAAAAATAATGACGATGCCACAGTTGTTTCCTGTACTTTATTCTGTACTTTATTTTATTTGGTTTAACTAGGGGGGGGGGGGGGGGGGGAGGGTATTTGGCGAGTGAAAATGTCTCCAGGCGAGTACAATCAGAGCACCACTCGCCCAGATGGCAAGTGCTCCCAGTATTAAGATTCCAACCCTGTGACGGCACTCACTTCCCACTAATGTTTCCTGGGGTTGGCTCCTGGACCTGGCTGTGGGTTTTTTCTCTCAGTTTTTCAGTTTCCAACACTCTACATTGCACATAAACTTAAACTTATTTTGATAAGGATATATTATAAAGGGCCTTCATGAAAATGGCCAACTAGCTTGGATCATAAGCTTTCCTAGCTACACTGTTGACATGTAAACATTATGAATCTATTTGTTTGATGTGAAAATCATAACTGTTAGTATTTTATATTTTCCATCCTGTCAATCATAACAATATATCTCCAGTTAGTTTCCTTGACAGTATTCCTCAAGGTACCATTTGCAAGATATGTCGCCTTGAATAAGATTGACAAAATCAAAAGATATCACATTGCTAAGGTGTATCGGCGAGACAACCCGGCTATGACAAGGGGGAGATTCCGGGAATTTTACCAGTGTGTAAGTATTGTCAGTTGCATTTAAGCATGGACATGTTGACGAAAACATGAACTTTCATGCTCAAAGTGCATTGTTTGTTACTGAACTGTGAATGAAACAGTGCTAAATTTTTGGCTAAAAAAACCTTCTTAGCATTTAAACAAAACATATCTGTAAGCCAAACTTGTTTAACAAAGATTAATTTTTGCCACGGTTAAATAAAAGTTACTGAAGACCTTAATCCACCGCAGCATTTCTTTCAGGGGTAGATGTGGTGCAGGTGTTTGGGAGGTACACTGTACAGGTATATGCCTCTCAAAGGGTGTCAACCCTCATAGAAACTTAACAAGTTTGTAAGATCATTGTAGAAAGTTCCTTCAGCATCCTTAAGGTTCTTAACACAATTTTATAAGATCAGATTCTACAATGTATGTTACATGTAGATCTATGCTCAGAATCTTCTGGGTCACATTTTTTCCTAGTACTTTCACATGACCTCTTGTTTTGCGGTATATTTTATATCACCATGTAACAAATTTCATTTCACTTTATTGTCTTCAGGACATTGACATTGCTGGTCAGTATGATCCCATGATTCCTGATGCAGAGTGTGTAAAAATTGTATCTGAGATACTTACTGACTTGAAACTTGGAGATTTTACAATTAAGGTAACAAATATATACCATGTATAATTCCATGTTTGTACTTTTTGTAGTTCCTTACAGTGCAGGCATACATGTATTTGGGTGAGCAAGTGCTGTTTTTAAAATTCATTTGTATGTTTGGCTGCCATCTTGGATTGCAAAAACTTAGGGAATTTGTGCCTGACACCCACACCGTTGGCCGCATTTTCTACTCTCCCCAATCTTCCTCTAACCTCATAATTATTCCACGATGGCGCCCAAACATTTCGCGTCAAAAATATTCAGTGTTCGCCTGCCGCAAACTACACCTGCACTACAGGTTAAGTTTCTTATTACATGTTTTTGATGGCAAATTAGTTGTAATTACATGTATTGATGCAAGACTGCAGTTTCAACACATCAAGGGTAGTAATGGAGGTTTCAGATCTTGTTGCATGGTAAAAAGAGCAGAAAGTCATAGTCTCGTATAACTGATTCAGTTCATCACTGTTCACATAATTTTAAATGGCAGGTACAAACTCAAAATTTACTTGTATGAGCTCAATTGAAGGGCCGAGAGCATAACTGACCTATATGAAATTTTAAGCCTTTTTTATTATTCTCGCTCAGATTTGTCCATTTTTGGCATGTGAACTACAAATTAGTTGCAAAACATTGTTCAGAATTTTCTGTTGTTTTTTCCGTCGTTTCCGAGAAATTCCGTATGCAAAAAAAGGCTCCTATTGTAACGCAATATTGCGGTAAGCTTCTGTTTTCACACCGACACGGTTCGATATTTTTTAAAATTAAACGTAAGGATTTTTGACGAACGCAAAAAAAAAAGTAAATCACTTTTATAATGTCCAGTTCGAAGAAAAAAAAAGGATGCTGAGCATAAATTAATCGAACCCGGAGCTGTCCGAGTGCAAATCCCGGACCCAACCCACTAGACCACCGAGGAACACATGCTCAGTTCAGACTAAGTTTTATTATTTAAAGGTAGATATGCATCAAAACGTGTATATCGATTTGAAAATCCTTTGAGATCGATTTTAATGTTGCATTAAAGATTCCAAATGCAAAACATCTTTCGGCCAGCCAGCAAGAACTCACTTTGAGCTGCCCAAAGCTGTATTTCAAGTGCCCGGCCACGCACAGTTGACCCATCTGCCACTGTCGCAAAGCATGTCGGGAAATTCTAAGGCAAAACCGAAATGGAGTTCCCGCCCAAAAATTAGAACAAAATAGTAGAAGTCTGAAAGCACCTCGGACATTGGGCATTTCGACCACGGCACGGGATGGAAAAAGGCCCACAACTCTCGACGCTGCCCCTTTTCTGATCCGAAGTGATTCCAGACTTTCCCGCCGGCTCATCTTGTCCACCAAGGTCCATTTTGCACCACGAGCGCTGAATGGCGCTTTAGACACAAGGTGCAACAAGAAACACGACTCGTTTCTTTGAGAGGTGCAAGAGACTTAAGGATTTCCGGACTTAATGATGTCTTTCAATCACCGGACGGGCCTTATGCACGTTGGCTTATACACTTGATACAGAGGCGATGTGTTACCGTAGTGAGCTCATGATAGATAAGCGAGCCAGGTGTGTGTAAATAACTGTACTTTCGTTCAGGTTGTTGGCACTGGTCAGAAGTATTGCAGTCGTGTATTCTCACGGCCAAACTGCTTTGAAATGGCTTTGAAATTGCGCTCTGAATGTACAGTCAAAGCACTGGAGGGCCAGAGCTCTGCTTTTTTCAGGTGAAATTAGTCAAATTCCTTAGGGTTAGTGCAAATTCGGCAAGAGTTTGTGATATCATTCGCTGTACAATAAAATGAGGCAAATCCGAGTGAGAAAAAATAAAAAAGGTCTTAAATTCTATATAGGTTGGTTATGCTCTCGGCCCTTCAATTGTAATGATTATGGAAAATCACAGCTTAAAGCTACTTACAGTACATGTAGCTTATAACCTTTTAAAAAGAAAAACAAAAAACTTACTGGTAAAAATAGTATTTATTTATTTGTTTATTTATTTATACCAGGCAATTCAACGTATATTTTCAAATGCACCTTTCAATATTTAAATTAGAAAAGAAATTATGCTAAAAAGTAATATTACTACTAACATTCTGACTATAAAAGGTCAATTCATGTTTCAGACCAAAATACATGTAATGACAACTATATGATGGCTCATCACAATCTTCACATGGTCAATAAGTTTTGGGTGTCCCTGATAATTTTAAGTCTTACATTGTGGAGTAGTTATGTAAATCTATGTACACTGTATGATGCTGACACTCTGAGTTTACTTTAAGGTTAATCATCGGCAGTTATTGGATGGTATGTTTGCTGTGTGTGGTGTGCCTGTTGAGAAATTCAGGTCCATGTGTTCTGCTGTGGATAAACTTGATAAGGTGACTTAATGCATCAGTTTAATGACCTATTTCAATTAATGCAGTTACGTTAGGATGCTTTAGTACAAAATATTAATTTGATAACTTACATGTATCTAAAATTTCTTCTTGGTAAAAATTTAAAAGAAACAGCTTCAGAAAAAATAATTTTCAATAGATAACTGTCATTTAAATGATTATTATCTTAGAGACTTATCTTGAAACTGAAGAGTTTTACAGCTGTAGTGTGCCTATCTAAAGGCAAGTCTTTTATCTTATTAGATTGAAGGGAAAATGTTTAAATGTTACAGTGGTAATGCCGAAAAGTTTTTGATATGACCGTTTTAACAATGTCATTAAAATCACGATTCAAAATACATATTATGCACTGTAATAGTGGTGAACATCTGCAGTTACCATAAAAATTCCCCACAATAAGGTAGTAAGTGATTGTGATTTTTCTGTACCCAGCTTCCCTGGGAAGACGTTAAAGCAGAAATGGTGGGAGAGAAGGGCTTGGATCCTAGTGTGGCAGACAAGATAGGGGAGTATGTGAAACTTAAAGGTGGAATGGGACTTGTGGACAGTCTTACACGAGATGCGGCTCTAAGCAAGAACGAAAATGCCAAGGCTGCCTTAGACGACATGAAACTCCTGCTTCAGTATGTTGACTTGTTTGATATCAAAGATAAGGTTGGTCTCTTTTGCATATCTTGTCAATGTAAATTTGTGTTTTGTGGCTGGATTGTCCAGGTAGTGGAATTTTTTCAAACATAATTATTTTTTGTTTAAATTTGTGCTTGGTGGCTTGATTGTTGAGGTGGTGGAACTGGTTCAAACAGGTTTTTAGTATAAATTTGTCCTTGGTGACTTGATTGTCGAGATACATGTAGCAGAACTGGCTTAAACATGTTTTTAGTGTAAATTTGTGCTTGGTGGCTTGATTGTTAAGGTGGTAGACTGGTTCAAACATGTTAATTTTGGAAATTTATCCCAAGTTGGCTTGCAGTGGTTCCCAGCAATAAGAAAGGGGTTGAGATGCATTGTAAAGTGTGTGGTTTTGAGTGTGGCAATTTAACTTGACTACAGGTAAATTTGTATGTGATGAACATATTTTAAGCAGTGATAAAAAGGAACATAATAATTTTTTTTTTCAGGTATCATTTGACCTGAGTTTGGCGAGAGGGCTGGATTATTACACTGGGGTCATATATGAAGCAATATTAACAGGAGAACAACCTGATTTGGGGACGACTGAGAAAGGTAAAGTGAAATGAACATACATGTATTGAATGCAGAATCCTGTAATGTGAATGTCAGTTGATATTTGTTGTATTACATTTTATCAGGTGAGCCAGTGGGAGTTGGGTCAGTGGCTGGTGGTGGTCGCTATGACAACCTTGTTGGAATGTTTGACCCCAGAGGAAGAAAGGCAAGGAATAACGTCAATGATTTGTTGTACAGTTCATGTACATTCTTTGGCTTATCAATTACAAAATTGTTCTTTCTTGTTTTAGGTCCCTTGTGTTGGTGTAAGCATTGGAATTGAAAGAATATTCTCCATTATTGAAGCAGCTCAGGTACATCGTAACATCTCGTTTAACCCTCGGACATACAGGCTAACTTATACACCCCAACCTTGGGTTTTTGCAATGTTGCAATATTTCGGAAATATTTTACATCTAATAGATAGCCCGCGATGTGCTCTACAAGATACATGTAAGGTAAATATTACGACCGAGGGTAAAAACTCATTTCTTCTGGAATTTTTTACTGAAGTAACAATGCAAGACGTCTGTGATGATTGTTAGGAGAATTAGAGCAATTAATATTTTGAGCTTATTTTGTGTTGCAGAAGAATGACAAGGTACGGACAACAAAGACACAAGTGTTAGTAGCTTCTGGGCAAAAAAATCTCCTGGAGGAACGACTGAAGCTTGCCAGTAAACTTTGGCAAGCAGGCATTAAGGTTATTATTGCTTTGAGAAAGAGCTGTTTTCAATTAAGTGTCGCAGTAATTTCATAATTGCCTTGGTTTTGCATTGCTACACTTTGTGATTGGCTATAAAATCACGTGCCACTATCAGAAGTAAAACCAAAACTAATCGTGACTTGCTCGCACGCGTTTTCCCGCGCTTGGTGCCGCCGACATGTATTTGCTTTAAGTTCTGATTGGTTCGTTGGATTGTCTGCACCTGTTGTGATTGGTCAGAGTAATTACTTTACTTTTGGTTTCATGACGCTCAATTGAAAACTGCTCTATAAACATTCGTTATATCAGAGACAAAACAAACAAAGTTAATAAACATGGAAAAATTTAGTGCGAATTAAGTTAATAGTACCTTGAAAATTAGTCGGAGAAAATACAAGAGGAAATGTTAAACACTCCATAGACCCTATTCATAAATGGCGGCCGATTTATTTATTCTTTTATATTCATGCTAATCAGCCCAACTAGCCTCATTTTAGAGCAAAAATTCTTTAGAATTTTGCACACGCTAACGAGGCTAGTTGGGCTGATTAGCATGAATATAAAAGAATAATAAACCGGCCGCCATTTATGAATAGGGTCTATGACAAACTGCAATGAATTTAAAAGTAACGGCAAACAGTTTTGCTTGAGTTTTGCATTTCCTAATCTTCATACTAAACTCAAGAAACCTGTTCATTATGCTCCTACAATAACCAATTGGGATTTGGCAAGAGGGATTTCCTGGCACTTGTAACCGGTTGTTCTGGCTTGAAACTTTGCATGTTATCGCCGTGTTAGTTTAGTATTACAGTGGAACCTCCATTAAAGAGACACTATCAGGTCCAGGAGAAGTGTCCCCTAAATAGAGGTGTCTCTTTAATAGAGGTGATAAATACAAAGATTATATGAGCGTTTTGCCAGTCAGGACCAGGAGAAGTGTCCCCTTAATAGAGGTGTCCCTTTAATAGAAATGATAATTACAAAGATTATATGAGCGTTTTGCCAGTCAGGACCAGGAGAAGTGTCCCCTTAATAGAGGTGTCCCTTTAATAGAGGTGATAATTACAAAGATTATATGAGCGTTTTGCCAGTCAGGACCAGGAGAAGTGTCCCCTTAATAGAGGTGTCCCTTTAATAGAGGTGATAATTACAAAGATTATATGAGCGTTTTGCCAGTCAGGACCAGGAGAAGTGTCCCCTTAATAGAGGTGTCCCTTTAATAGAGGTGATAAATACAAAGATTATATGAGCGTTTTGCCAGTCAGGAGCTGGAGAAGTGTCCCCTTAATAGAGGTGTCCCTTTAATAGAGGTGATAATTACAAAGATTATATGAGCGTTTTGCCAGTCAGGACCAGGAGAAGTGTCCCCTTAATAGAGGTGTCCCTTTAATAGAGGTGATAATTACAAAGATTATATGAGCGTTTTGCCAGTCAGGAGCTGGAGAAGTGTCCCCTTAATAGAGGTGTCCCTTTAATGGAGGTGATAATTACAAAGATTATATGAGCGTTTTGCCAGTCAGGACCAGGAGAAGTGTCCCCTTAATAGAGGTGTCCCTTTAATAGAAATGATAATTACAAAGATTATATGAGGATTTTGCCAGCCAGGATGAGGAGAAGTGTCCCCTTAATGGAGGTGACCCTTTAATAGAGATGATAATTACAAAGATTATATGAGGGTTTTGTCAGCCAAGACCAGGAGAAGTGTCCCCTTAATGGAGGTGACCCTTTAATAGAGGTGATAATTACAAAGATTATATGAGCGTTTTGCCGGCCGAGACCAGGAGAAGTGTTCCCTTAGGCCCGGGACAAACGTCGAACTTTTCATGAGTCGAACTAAATTCAGCGAATTAAGTTCATGAGAAGTTCGACGTTTGTCTCAATTAAATTCGACGGACTCATTTGGATCGACCAACACGTTCTGTAGAACGTGTTGAATTTGGTTCGTCTGAATTAAGTTCGACGTTTGACCCAACAGACGAAAATAATTAATTTGGATCGACCCAAACTGAAATTTAGTTCGACTCATGAAAAGTTCGACGTTTGTCCCGGGCCTAAATGGATGTGTCCCAAAGTGGAGGTTCCTCGGTACGTCATTCGTTTCAAAGTTGTTCCTTTTTTTCACCAGACTGAGCTGCTTTACAAGAAAAACCCAAAGATTCTCAACCAGTTTCAGTTTTGTGAAGATAACGGAATTCCGTTTTGTGTGGTGATCGGAGAAAGTGAACTTGAGAAAGGCGTTGTGACGCTCCGAGACATGTCCGGCACAAGGGAAGAGGTAATAGCATCTTTTAATGAATAACAGACCAGGAATATAGCTGATCTTGTTTACGTATGGATTAGCCTATATTCTGATTCTTCCAGCCCATTACAACTGAAGTTATGCTTTCACAACTATCTGTACTTCTGGCGATTTTTGACCTTCCATCGCCTTCAAGTTTAAAGCCAGATAAAAGTTCAATCATGAGATCATAAAACTGAAAGAGTCATGCAAGCAAAATACGTTCCCTGATTACATCGCAAACTGACACATTTCTTGGCTTCACTCAGCTCCCTTGTTGTTGTACAAAACCGTAATTTAAATGTGCAATTAGCTCCAATTACACTTCATTCTACTACAATGAAGCCTTGACGCCATTATGGAGAAATGTGGTATAGTTGTAACTTTCGAGTCTGTTGATGAAATCCTATGGTGTGACCATTCAAATGAAACCTCTTCGCCAGTACTTTTGCATGGCACCACTTTTTTTTCAATATTTTAGAAAATGAAATTTGGGATTTTATATAAATATTTATGTTTGGTACTCTTGAGAGCTAGGCTTTTGAAACGCGAACTAACGAGCGTATAACCTGCCCCCCTCCCCCCCCGCCAGTAATCCTTTTCGTCTGCTTTTTTATATCTCAACAACGTAACCTTTTTCGATGAATTCGTTTGTGGAACAAGTCACCCCAAACCCATGTTCAATTTTGGGTAGTGAGACCTGCAAACAGACATGTACTGCTCTTCGTTCTTTAGAACTAAATTGGATGGGGGGGGGGGGGGGGGGGGGGGGGAGGGTAGCCTGTGTACAGCCTCCCCTTTCCTTTCCTTTCAAGAAAAATAAGAGGAGGGGAGGGGAGAGGATAAGACGGCTGTACACAGACTAAGATGAGGACTCTGTGACGTGATTCTATAGAGCTCTCTATTAAAGCACCGTCCCAAATGCGTCAATTTCGATATCTTAAAATTCTAACTTGATTTCGAGGCTTAGGGGAATGAAACAAAAGAAGTTAATGATTCATCTCTGAACCTCAATGTTGATCAATGTGATTGCTGCGTTTTTTTGGGAGAATCAAAAATCAGATCATATGGATTTTTCATGACCAAATACACGAAAAATCCTAAAACGGATGATTTGACGTAGAAAACCGTTGGTATGCAAATGAACGAAATCGTGAAAGAAACAAAACAGCGAACGGAACGAGTAAATTTTCAAGAAAGACCGCTTGTCAGATGTACTTTAGGGACGGACCATTTAATTGGGGTGGGCAATTTCTTCCAAGTATGAATTTTTTTTTGAACATCACTATTTGCAAGAATTTTTTTACCAAAATAGGTTTCTTTTTTTTATTCAAGTGCTTTCTTGGCACGATTTTTTTTTTCTCCTAAATTTCTTCTGCAGGAATTTTTTTTAGTAATTGCCCAACCCCCCCTCCTCCCCGCAAAAAAAATTAAATGGTCCGTCCCTTATTCGAAGCCATTACCAAAACAAACGCTCAGATCACGAATCTAAAAATCCGGATTGGGATTTCATCTGAAAAATCTCACCGAAGTATAGATTCAACGGATTCATGATCCGTTTTTGGATTTTAGTAAAAAAGAAAAAACGCAAAATCCTTTTTGGGATTCAAGAATCCGGATTCGGATTTTCCCAAAAAAACGCAGCCCAAGCCGCGGAGCTAAGTACCAATTTAAATATATCGAGAATTGGCCGATTTATTGGCCCCTTATGCTGTTTTCCTTTTGAAAATGTAAATTATTGTATTGTTTCTTGTTTTCAGGAACTTGTGAAGCGAGAAGAACTCTGTAATGAAATCAAGAGTCGTTGCGAGCAACTTGAACAACGTGAGAAACAAATTCAGAAAATGTAGATCAATGTGGAGATCAACCAAAAACCGTAGCACAAATGATATTTGGAATTTGAATTGTAATAGACTGTTGCTAGATTGTAATAGCTTCCCTGTCGCGCTATTTGTTATGCTGAACAAGGCGATTTTAACTGTTGAGTCCGTGGATGAAATCCTAAAGTGACCATTCAAATAAAAGCTACTGAGCAGTACTTTCCTGTGGTACTGTTTATTATACTGTACAAGGTGATTCTAAAATCCTAAAGTGTAACCATATAAAGCTATTTCAATTAACGTTGTCGGATGAAAAAGGCGAAAAGCCAAGACCGCAAGGCGGTCTTGGCTTTGAGCTTTCATCCGACAACGTCAATTGAAATAGCTGTATATCAAAGCTACTGAGCTGTACTTTCCTGTGATACTGTTTATTAGGCTGTACAATGTGGTTGTAACTTAAGGCTTTGTGGAAAAAAACCTACAGCTCAAGTTTAATATGAGTTTGTCAACTGCTTGATCAGTCCAAACAAACCAAATAAATACTGCCGTTCCTTTTTTCTGACCCGCGCCCCTAAGTTTTTTCATCGATCTTAGAACATTTAAGAGTAGCTGGTCTAACGCAAGAGCCCTATCGAACTATCCGATGTTTTCCCTTTTTTGATACAAAAATCAAAAAGGTATGGACTGACCTTCGCCATATTTCCAGTGTTACCGTAACCACATAATTTTGTTTACTTAAGTTTGAGTACAATAGCATTCTACTCATGCTAGTTTTGTAGGCTCTTCAACAAGCAAAAAATAAAAGTTCTCTGTCATGTGTACGTCTCTTACTTGTCGCGTAGGGAGCTTATTCTGAAATAGGAATTTAAGTTCGTAACTCTTTTGAACTCTGTAAGATGCAAGAGGTGGTATTTTACGGTAGGGTCGCAGCTCTTAGAAGCTTCTATTTTCATTGGCCTTGTAAAACACAGCTGCTATTGTTTTTAGGCTTAGGGTCCATTATTGGGTTGTTTGTCCTATTGTTAGGTCTAAGGGTGGCAAGCCAATGGTGTGAGACCTAAGAGCTGCGACATCACCCGTATTTTAAATACACTGAACTGTCCATTTAAAAACACATTGATATTGTATTTCATTTACTTTCTACCAAAGAATCAAAATTTTATTACCCAGGCCAGCTGGATTTCACTCCCGAGGGAAAATTTCTCGCGGGAATGTGAAAGAAACCAAAAGGCAAAACAGTTTAGCGCCTCTTAGTTCAATTTGATGTTGTTTATTACAGACGTAAAAGAGATAGCGAAATGGAAATTTTACCGAAAGATGCGTTAATTTTTCACCAGTTAAGTGCAAAATATAAGGAAACCCGACAAGGGTTTAACCAATACGGTTTCGAGTCCAAAAGAGGAAATGCAAATATCGTTAATATCTGCGAGTCCGTCCGTCTCGACATGAATAATCATTTTGATGTGGACAAGAAAGGATAATCTGCATGCGCGTGCAAACACGAAACATCTGTCTCCTAGCAGGCAGGCGTCGCTTTGTTTTCAAAGTAACTTTGCTTTCAAGGAGTGAATAGAAAACACCGCAGAAAGCGGTAATTTGAGAAATGGGAAAAGGGGATAAGGATAAGGAAAGCGAATCAGCTCAACTTGTAGGTAGCTCAAGAGATTTGGAATCGGGCCTTGAGGAAGATTCAAAATCAAAAGAGAAGACTTGCGGATCGAAGTGTCTAGCTTGTTGTCGCTGTTTTCTCGGTTTCCTTTTGTTTCCGGTTGTGTTTCTACTCACGCTGTTAGCAGCTCTTGTCTGGATTATTCTTTTACCAGGTATGTTCAAATGAACTGCTCTTTGTTCCAATGTAGCTTTTGTCTATTAGCTTGAAGACTCGAGGGAAGGTAAAACGCCCTGGTAAGCGAAGCTTTCAACTATCGAAAAAATCATAAAGCACCAACGTTTGCACTGGAGAGAAAATTTACGATCCAGCGTTTTGTTTTATACAATCGTTAATTTTTTAAGCTTGCTGACGCTAGCTTCTACCTCCTCTACAAGAATATATAATCTCTTGGCTTTTCTTTTCTACTCTTATATCTTATGCTAAATGCCCTCACAAAAAAAAATAATAAACGACGCCACCCCAACTTTCAAGATGCGCTTTAATGTCGAAATAAATATCGCTCTATTTGAAACCAGACGAAAGGCGGGCATTTCGCGAAGTATATTATTAAAATGTTAAAAAGTGCCAGACGTTATGGAAATAGAGAAATGAACTTTGGCGTAAGAAAAATAATTTCCTGAAGTTGCCCATAAAACAGGAGATCAATATATTCTGTCATTGTTCAATTGATGCATTGCTTGGTTTAGTTAGAAGTTGTATTGAGTGACGGTTTAATGATGCTCAACTGTGGCCTAAAAGCAAGATAAGCTCGACTTTTATAAAAGGAGTATTAGCATGAGAAACACCTTTTTCTGCTTATTAAATACATGTTTAATTCAAACCACTTTTAACTCTTTTAATGCGCATTTTAATCAATTCAATGAAATCAGCTGTAACTGAAGCTCGCAGAATAAAATATTAAATTTCTTTCAAATCGTGAACCCAATATTTTCTTGCTTTTCCTTTCAGCCAAATGTTGCTCACCCTGTTGTGCTCCCCTGTTTGACTTGGTCGTTCAACTGTTGATGCTGCCAGTGCGGTTCTATAAGTGGATCTTCGGAAAGGATCAAGACGAAACAATAGCGTGACACTGTCCTTGTTCGCAATAAATGTGCTGTATTCAACCTTCTGATATAGTTTTTAAAATTAAATCACTCTTCCGGGCCTTTTAAGATTGTAATAAAGGAAATACTATTTTTAATCGCGTAATATTGCGTTCGTCTCCATATCTTCCGCGTCGGAAAAATGTCTCTCTTTTTGGTAACAAACTAAAAGACGTCGAGAATAAGAGATTTAAGAAAAGTGAATAACTATGTCAGCCTTGTGGATTTTTCGTACATTGATGGTAGCCTGATTTCAGATAGAATAAAAGGCATATTTTAGTTTATCAGATTTACGAAATGTTTATCATAGGTGAAAATATATTGTACCATATGTCGGTCCAAGAACCGTGACTATATTTTTTAGACAGAGTTTCACATGTGTAAATAATCTCAGTTTCAATTTACAAAGAAAGTTTTTTTTTTACTTTCCAACTGTCAAGAGAATCTAAATGGGTTTCAGTGTCAGCCGTCAAATGACTTAAGATTATGCCGTCAACGTGACAGGTGAAGGGATTCAGTTTTTTTGCACCAACCATCTGAAAGCAAGTACCTTACGCATGCGCACAGCCATGACCATTGCTTTCAGATGATGGCGGGAATTCAAAGATAATTATAACCTTGTACCCACTACCCCGCTTTCAAAATGGCGAGGCGGACGGAGAAACCCCCAACCTCTTAACCGCGGTCAAACGAGAGAAATTTGCAAAAGTTAAGCAAAGTACTTAAAAGTTAAGGTTGTCATCTTCACTGTTAAAAGTTTAATATATTGCCAATACACTGTCAATTTACCAAGCGTTTTGAAAGTTTAACAAAAACGTTCTTAGCGTTTAAAAACTGTGAACTGCAGAATTGTCGGCGCCATTTGCCAACATAATTTCGATCAGACGCAAAGAGTTTTGGTCAGTTTTCAACGGAAAAAAGCTCATCATTTTTAGAAAAATTAGAAGATGGTATCGTCAACTAATGTTTTATACATCCTTGCCATATTTCCATTTAATATTAAATAAAATCACACCAAATATAACGAAAAACGCCTCAGACGTTTGACCGCGGTGGACCCAACCTCAGGGTATTCTTCGCTTTCAAAATAACCCCTGGACAAAACTGCCAAAATACTCCAAAAATCACAGTGAAGTTTTCACTAGCGCATAAGCATAAGCACAAGCCAACATAAGCAGACTCAGTAACGTGTTATTCATTAGTTCCAATTGTTTGAACAAAACAGAACAATAGGCACTAATGATCAACGTGTTACTGAGTCTGCGTATGTTGGCTTATGCTTATGCGCTAGTGAAAACCAGCCTTTAATGACTAGTTCCGAGGAAAACAGTGAATCGTCTTCCGAGAATCTCGGGATTCGAGGGAAACAAAATTCACTGTTTCCCGAGGGATCAGTCATTAAGTGATTTGTTATATAGCAACACAAAAACCACAACACAACACAGTTTGAAAAACGCGCCGAGCACTCGAGGTAAACATCAATCACATCATAATCGATCATGCCACCTTTTGTCATGATCTGATCACGTGCGCTAGTGGGCAACAGTGCAATGTTACCCTCTGACGTCAAAATTGTTGTCCGCTTTCGCAAATGTTGCCCACTTTGGGCAATTGGCGGAAAACAGTTTGTTTCATAAAGACTTTTGTTCTGGGGCCATCGTAGCTTGATAAGAAATAGAACACAAACCGCGGTGATAAACATATTGAACTTATTCATTTTTTCATAAAACTTGACGTTTCGTATGCTACTACATACATTTTCAAAAGTGACCGTTACAGTGTTGATGAACTATACTTATATAGTATTGAAAAGGGACTGGGACCGAGATTAAGTACAAAACTTAACAGTTGATCTATAAAAAGAAACAGCTAATTAATAAAGCATCAGCTTCTCGCTACTGACGTTTGCATTAAAAGCTGGCTTCAGTTCTTGTATAAACAATGTTTCTTTGATTTTACAGTGGAAATCAGTTTTGCCCGACGCTAAGATATCAAAATGATCCCACTTGATGTTATGTCCAGTGGTGTTGACATGGTCAGCAATGGCTGATGTGTGGTCATGCTTAGCGAGGGCCTTAAAATGCTCAGTTTTTCTATCATGAAGCCGTCGTTTAGTTTTACCAATGTAAAATTCTTCACAACCCCAACAACTGGCTTTGTAAATAACTTTAGACTGTTGAGGACGATTCAAGCGGTCCTTGAATCAGTTTGTTTGTTAGATGTCATGTGACAATGAATCAACCAATCAATGCACGCGTTGTATTGAGAAAAACTCCAGCTATATAACAAAGCATTTTGTCGCGTATAACAAGATGAAATATCTTGGTTTTGTTTGGACAACTATTTAAGATTTCCAGAAAGAATCAAGGCTGCCAATAACCCGATTTCGATATATTAAAATTCAACTTGAAACAAAAGACATCACGACGAGGCTTAGGGGAATAAACCATACAAATCCTTACTATCATTCCCCAAAGCCTCGTAGTGACGTCTTTTGTTTCAAGTGGAATTTTAATATATCGAAATTGGGCTATTGCTGGAAATAGCCTCCCAAAAAGGCACTTTAATTTCCATGATACTTAGAGTATTTAGGCAGGTAGAGTCTACCTGCTGTAGCTCAGAAGGAGGTCGGACACCTTAATGAGAATTATATAACGTAATGTGGACACTTAGAATTTTATTTTCAATAAACTTTTAAGTGTCAAAAAGAAAATCTAAAATCCCCACTCAGGATTGAACCTGTGACCTCAGCTAGGCTTAGACCTACATAGCCTACCATAGTACCACCTAGCATCTCGGGTTGTTTAGGCCTAAATTTAAAGCGCACCTAACCCCTAAATTGTTTTTTTTTTTTTTCGCTTAATCAACTCTATGTACGTTGAAAAGTTGAATGGTTAAATATTTCTTAACCGACAAACTGCAAGGCTGATATGACTACGTAAAAAGTAGCTTTTGCGAGACACCAATACGACAGAAACCGATAAAGCAGAGTAGCAACCGCGGAAAGCTGTTTCGTCCTGTTTGGGACTCGTCAGCGCGGTGCAGCCTTGCAGTTTGTCGGTTATGTTTGTTCATTTTTTGGCTGATTAGGTCTTTCATAGATCCTACGTATCGTTTACAGCATTATCGTTTGCGGTCCTTTGCAGATTTTAGTTCTTTTTAAATATTTCTTGTTTTTAACGTTGCGTTAGCGAATATAGAGGTTTGAATTTACAAAATGTTAATAAGATGACGTTTTGGCTGACTAGATCTGTTACAGATCCTACGTACACCGGCAGCATTTCCGTTCGCGGTCCTCAGTTTGCTTCTTATTTACTTGTTAAATCAAGACTCCGCCGTTTATTATACAACTACTTGTTTCCACCGCCAAGTAATATTTTTTTACAAATCAATTGACCGTTAACAGTTTTTATTTAGTATTTCTTAAATTGATTATCCTTAAGCTGTGAACTGCGTATTGTAAATTGAAGTAGAAATAATGGCTAAGTCTTGATTTGACGTCATCTAATTAGCATTTTGTAAATTCAAATCTCTATAACTCACTAACGCGACGTTAAAAACAAGAAATATTTCCCTATTCGACTTTTCAACGTACATTGAGTTGATTAAAAAAAATTGGGGGTTATGTGCACTTTAACTATATAAACTGCTAAACCTAACCTCAACTGAAAGCTAACCAGTTACTCCGTTATATATTCTCATTAAGGTGTCCGACCTCCATTTGGACTCAATCATTTAGGCAGCCTTGCCCAAGGGTTTCTACGCCCATCCTGCCATTTTGAAAACGGAGAAGGGCCTGGGGAGAAGATTAAGATTATTCTAAGTTTGGTAACCTTTTGGCTCAAAAAGTAAGGCAGTCCCCGGAATGCCGAGGAATAAAATTACCGCAATCAACGGAAGCCAAAATAAGTCAGTTTGCAAATGATACTACTCTCATCTGTAGTGATATTAATGCGTTTAAAGAAAACATGAATGTTATAAATAATTTTAGTGCCATATCAGGTTTTAAATTAAATAAGAAAAAAACGAAAGCAATGTGGATTGGTTCAGCTAAAAATAATGAAACTAAACCTCTAGGTTTTGAATCTTATAAAGAACCGATTAAATCTTTAGGAATAAATCTATCATACAAACCTGAAAACAACGATAATTTAAATTTCTTTATCAAAATTTATAAAATGAACACCAAGCTGAATATATGGCAAACAAAAGACCTAACTTTATTTGGACGCACAACGCTGGTTAAGACCCTGGGCTTATCTAAATTAGTTTATGCAGCCTCTATGCTGCGTGTTCCTGAAATGGTTATTAAAAGGGTACAAGAAAAAATAACAAAATTTTTGTGGAAAAACAAAAATGATAAAATAAAAAGATCTGTTATATATCAATCTTTGTCAAGCGGTGGACTTAACTTCCCTAACTTTCGCACAGTCGTTAAGTCTTTACGCTTGAGCTGGCTCGGTGCTCAGGGGCCGTATTCACGAAAGCATCCTAAGTCCAAAGAGCCTCCTATTAAAGATATAACTTAGGAGATAACTGGTATTCACGAAGACCTCCTATTTTAAGACATGTCTTATTTTTTCTTCTTAACTTAGGACCTCCTAAATTTTTAAGACATGTCTTAACTGGTATTCACGAAGACCTCCTAACTTAAGATATGTCTTAATTTTTCTCCTAAACTTAGGAGGTCAAAATTGACCTCCTAACTTATTAAAACATGTCTTGACGGAGGCTAAATTCGATTGTTAACGAGTTTTACGTCGATTTTCAGCGTGATTATTGTGTATCACAATAGTTACCGATTAGATAAACATTTTAAAGCAGAAAAATTAACTATTTCTAGTGATGTCAAACAACACGGTTAGTTTTATATAGGCCTTCGTGTTAACGGGTTCCACATCTCTTTCTCTTTGCAGAGTTATATTTCCGTTTTTCGTGAAAATAAGCCCTGGCAAGAAATATCGAAGTAGACCCTATTAAAATGATGATGGATTTGTTTGTTGCTTTGGCTACTGACCATGAACGAAGATATTATCACGGTTTAGCTATCTTAAATTCGAGATGAAATAAAGATTATTGTATCGTCATTGTGATTACAACAACAATTTACACAATAAAAAATATTCATTCATGTAATTTTCATAACTTATTATTCATAAGATCGCGCCATATAAACTGTCTCTGATTGGTTTACTTTTACTAATCGATAACTGCCCGCGACCATTAAACTTAGGAGACTGCTAAGTTACGCTTACCTTAGGATGGTCATAAGATATCGTTCGTGAATAGCACTTAGGACATATCTTAGGAAGCTCCTAAATTTTCTCTTAAGTTATATCTTAAGATATATCTTAGGTAGGATTTCGTGAATACGGCCCCAGGTTTTTAAACCGTACAAATGAATCATGACAAGCAATCCCAAATGACTCCTTTAACAGATATGGAGGGCTACCTTTTTTACTGAAGTGTAATTATGATTCTAAACCCTTAGACAAACAACCTCCTCTCTTTTATAGTGAAATGTTGGATTATTTTAAGGAACTGCGTACAGGTCACCCTGATGTCTATAGAAGTGAATTCATTCTTTGGAATAACAAGGAAATTACGATAGAGAAAAAATCTATATTTTGGGCACATCTTTTTGAGAAAGGAATCTGTTTTGTTCAAGACTTATTAGACGAAAACGGAAAATTCTTGTCTCTTGATGATGTACAGATTAAATATAATGTTCATCTGAATTTTCTTCAATATTTTCAACTTATTGCTGCGATTCCAAGTTGCTTGAAGAAAGCAGCTCAAGAAATTGCCGTAACGAAAAAAGACCTACTGAAGGAACAAGAGGTTTTTTACTTTTCTGACAATAGACCATTCTCCTTGACTAAATTGAAATGTAAGGACTACTACAATTTATTACAGGAAGGTAAAACTACAGAGCCTACTGCTGTTAAACGCTGGTCTAGCTTATTTCCTTACTTTGCCACTAGTTGGGAACAGTCTTTCAATTCAATTTATAAATCGACTAAAGACAATAAATTAAGAGAATTTGAAGGTTTAGAATGTTGTTTTAAAAGTGACTAGTATTTTAAGCTATTGAAACAAATCTTAAAAGTTTCGACTACGAACTGTAACCTTCTTCAGCTAAAAAAAATATTGTGAATGGTGTCGTTGGTGATATTTTGATAAATTACAAAACCATAACAATAAATAAAAAATTATTCTATTCTATTTTTATAAAAACTTTAAAAATTCTTAGATTTTTATAAATGTCAGGAAAAGAAATAGTCGTGTATCCACGTCTCGAACGGAATGTCACACCTCCAGAAAAAGTTTCTATTGTGTTGATCGATCAAGGATTTTAGAACTTCGCAGGTCAATTTCGTGCTTGTGTTGCACTTGGTGTTGAGCTACTAGTGAATTTTTATCCAGCGATTGATGACTCTTAAGATTATGTGTAAGGTAGATGTTAGCGGCTGACGCTTGTAGCACGCGCAATGATCTTTCTTCCTCTCTTTATACACATTCAATAAATCATTTGCTGAAAAGGAACGCATCTTGTCAGTGTACCCGACAAAATTTTAGCATCATTTGATGTCGTTTCCTTGTTTACCTGAATTTCATCGGCCCTGGAGTTGTTCAATCAGATCCTTCCTTAACGGAAGATCCTTCCACTGACTATATCATCAAGCTTCTAGAATTTGTCTTTGACAATATTTTCTTCAATCGTCAAGGCGGCCATTAAAAAAATTGGATCTCCTATGGGATCTGCAGTCACTATATTACCCAATCTGGTCATGGAGCGTGTTGAAGATGAGGCCCTTTCGTTTGCGATCCCCATCCCCTTTCAAGATTGGTGGTTTAGATATGTTAATGATAGCCATGCATGTGTGCCTACAGAAGAAAGACGTAGATGAATTTCACGCACACCTTAATTGCATCAAATCCACACTCAATTTACTATCGTGGTTGAAACAGAAGGCGGTCTTGCCTTTTTAGACACAAACTATAAGACAAGAGGATGAATCGATCGCCGCGCGCGCTATTCCTGTCCACAGAAAAGCCACCGACAAAGACCATCTAGATGTTAAATCACACTTCATATCCAACACAATACTCTGCCTCTCGCACTCTTCTGATTGCGCGCAAAAAACGAACATCCTATCCACCGAGGAAGAAAAATCATTGGAAACGAGGCGCGTGCTACAAGTTTTAACAGCTAAAGACTTCCCTACCCATATTCTTAATAGTCATCAATCCAAAACAGAGAGTAAAGCAAGTGTGGATGTCTCAGGTCAATAAAGATTTAGTTATTTTACCGTATGCCAAAGGATCTCAGAAAAGAAAGGCTTCAACATCTAAGTCGCGCATCATAAGCCCATTCGTACAATCTCCAACCTTTAGGAGAGCGCTTGCATCTCAAAATTTGTGAAGTTTTAGAAAAATTCACCGATGGAAACGCGAGAAAATCCGCTGTTAATTTTGCTTCAAGTTTTTTTTTATTTTCTGATGCCACAAAATCAGAAAATGCCTTATAAGTTTACATTTTCGTGTGAATGCGCACAAATTTACTGAAGCTCGCTTCCTCAGAACGCGCGCGCGGCTATAACATGGCGATGCGGTGAAACGCCGCCATTTTAAACGCAGAAAAGGCCCTGGGGCCCGTTTCTCGAAAGTCCCGATAATTTTCGGGCCCGGAATTATATTTTAAAATCAGAATCTATAAAATGGTGATGTATTTTTTAGTCCTCAAACCAGCCCGACTTGTTTCGTCAACTTATACTTTTATTGCTTAGCTTTCAAAACCAACACAATATAAATCTTTAATGCACATAAGATAGCTTTCCGGGCCCGAAAAGTTATCGGGTCTTTCGAGAAACGGGCCCCAGCTGGAGACAGGGTTGGAAGAGGAGCACTTACCTTCTGTGGTAAAAGAAGGAGAAGGAATTGAGATGCCTGCAGAGGAGGCAAAGGGAAGAGTAAAACTAAAACAAATATCTGCGATCCTCAGCTAGATCAATATTGACTTGTTATGAATCTGTCCCATATCCCTCAGTTTTAATCAGTGACTGATTCAGGTGAGGGGCCCGGAGAGAGCGGACCTGCCACCTCCTTGTGTATATTATCATGAGGCTCACCATGAGACAGGCACGATTCTGTCACGTGCGCTTCACCAATGTATTTACATAGACTTGGGAACTGTATAACAGTTGCAGGCGGCCTAAACTTAAGTATATGTCGCGTCTTGTACCAGTTTGGGTATGAAACGTGCACCGCATAATGTCTTAACACAAGACAAGCAGGCATGTAGTATTTACTAGCTTGATACAAAAGGATTTAGTTCGACAGGTCACCTTATTGGCGCAGCAATCGTTTTTTTTTTAAACCAGTGCATGTAGTCATAATTGCCGCAACAATTCAAACACGTAATCACTGAATCAACAAAGTTGCTTGGTTTGGATGAATAATCATTGAATAATATTTGAGGACTGTCATACAAAACAAACAGCGTAATTTGCGTTGTCAGATGCAGCTGCGAGATTGCCGGGGAAACCTCACAAACGCCGATTTATCACTCCCATAATAGGTGAACAAATAATTGCTCAAGATTTTCTCAGTTCAAGCTATCAGTTTTAGTCGAGCCTAGAATCATACATGGCTAAAAAGTTATTGTTTTACTCCACCATACACTTAAGAATATTTAAGAAGAAATTACCAGAATACCTGGCTTTAAAAAAATTTCCCACACGTGTTGTCAGGGAGATGTTCCCCGCGCTTCTATACCGGTCAAGCACAACATGTAATATTAATGTTTTAATATTGAAATTCGGTTTGCAAAAATCGAAAACCTTGGAAACCATCAAACACCAAACACCCTTTGCACTTGCTATACATCTTTGAAAGATTGCTTCACAATTTTACACGGCTTTTAGGCATTTCAACGAAACTTCTCGTCCTACAAACACTGATTAATAACTTTGTCGACAACGCGGTTGTTTTTATGTACATGTATGTAGGCCAGCGAGAAAGCCTTTCCTAACTCTCAAACCTGTTATTGGTCTGTTCCCTGGAGAATGAACCCTTCTGTCATACTTTAGATGTGACTTTTTCGAAATATACAAAAGCTTACAAAGGAAAGTCTCGTAAAAAAATTCTTTTGTAAAAATTGATCGTTCAGTATTCAGTTATATTAATGTCATTTTAATACAAAACGGATTTCAAAAAATTAATGAATGACAGTGTGTCGAATCAAGATTCTCAGTTGAAAACATAATTTCACGATTTTAGCCTTTCTTTGCCGACATAAAAGATCGAGCTTGTAGAAGTATATCATGCAGAAGCTCAGTTGTCACTTGCAAAACATATTTTTGGAGTTTTTGATACATGACTTGCTAGAATCGCAAAAGTTTAATGATCTTTTTCCCAGGTATAGCTTGCGTGTGATCAAGCCACATTTATCATAGCTGTAGTTACGGTCTTTATTTACAAATCGATTCCTTAAAACGAACTAAAATTCGCCAAATAACTGACTCATACAAACAAATCATAATTATTTGCCAAGTAAATGGTACTGGAAACTTAATCCGAAATACAATATTTCGCTCCGGGAGCTACCTTATTAGTTATAAACAAAGAGGAAATCGACATTCAATAATTATTTTCTAGAGAATCGAAGGGGCCTTTTTAAATGGACAATTGGTTGCTTGGCAAGTTAATTCACGTTTTAGTCTGGATGTAACATTGATCAAACGTATTTAAAATCAGTCCGTGTCCTTCATGAAAACGAAACAGGTTAATCAGTTGCGAAATGAGTGCAAACGTCAGGTAAAGGCTGTGACAACAGTCTCTAAACTAGAAATTGATTTCCTTTGAGCTGTGTGCTTTAAAATTTGTTTTTTAATCAGGTGTATTTACCCTGTATGCCAATCAACACAAGTCATCTGCATACAGATAAAAGACCAACAATTCATAAACAGGCTTTCACCATTTCGCAGCTTAAATTCACTCAAGGTTAGAGTAACCTACGGAGTAACACAAAAGGAATCCTCGGGCCACACTTGAAATCATGAGGCTGATTTTCGCGTTAGTATTTGTACTTCTTGCGGCCCTGGCGTACGCACATCCTTTTGTTGAAGATTCCAACGACAGTGAGATGAGCGAAGAGAATTTAAAGCTGAATGATAATTTTGAAGGGCTAAATGATGATGATAATGATGATGATGAGGACGACGACGACGACGACGACGACGATGATGATGATGATGACGATGATGATGACAAGGTAATATTAATGATTCAGTTTACTCCTTTAATTCCCAAGAGTGCCATAAATCAAAATTCAAGAAAAATCCCCAATTTCATTTTGTAAAATATTGAAAAAACGATTAGTGCCATGTAAACGTAATGCCGAAGAGGTTTCATTTGAATGGTCACACCATAGGATTTCACCCATAGACTCAAAAGTTAGAACTACACTACATGTCCCCATAGTTGACTCTGGGAATGAACGTATTAAGTGATTATGGGTGGCAGGGCCGTTTACACAAAGGTAAGAGTACTCGCCTCCCACTAAGGTCCTCCCACTAAGTCCAGGGTTCGAATCCCGTAGTTGTAGGCGCCATATCCGAGTTAAGTTTGATGTTGGATCTCGCCTTGTCCCAAAGGTTTTCTTAGATTTATCAGATTTCCCCCTGCAATAAAACCAATATTTCGAAATTGAACCCGACGTGTAGTTTGAAAATCACCTCCGGGTGATATGGCTTTGTAAGTCCATTAAATCAAATCGCCTGCAAGAGTTCGTTTTTGGTCTCTTCTGAAGTCAAAATGAACGGGAAAACAACTAATAGAATGCTTGGGAATACAAAGGAATAAAATTGACGATTATTCCGACTGATATGAAATGGTCATATAGAGCGTTTTCACTTGACGTCATAGCCGCCATATTGGTGTTCCCGTGCAAAAGAATTTTAAGTAACTTCTTTTGTTAGGAACACCAACATGGCTGCCATGGCCTTTGCCATTTCAGTCCCACGGGAATGAGTGAAAACGCTCTATTGTCCTTGGACTGCGTTGTTGGAAAAGCATTAGAAAAGAAAGAAATACTGAGAGATTTATTCCGAAGCTCGACTTCCACCTATTCTTGTAAAATCTGAAAAGAAAACTGAATACAGTCGAACATCCTTGCGCGACCAACTCTCCTAAGCGACCACCTTTTCTAAACGACCACCCTTCCTAAGTGACCACCTTTCCTAAGCGACCAACTCTCCTAAGCGACCACCTTTCCTAAGTGACCACCTTTCCTAAGTGACCACCTTTCCTAAGCGACCACCTCTCCTAAGCGACCACCTCTCCTAAGCGACTACCTCTCCTAAGCGACCACCTCTCCTAAGCGACCACCTTTCCTAAGTGACCACCTTTCCTAAGCGACCACCTCTCCTAAGCGACCACCTCTCCTAAGCAACTACTTCTCCTAAGCGACTACCTCTCCTAAGCGACCACCTTTCCTAAGCGACCACCTTTCCTAAGTGACCACCTTTCCTAAGCGACCACCTCTCCTAAGCGACTACCTCTCCTAAGCGACTACCTCTCCTAAGCGAACACCTCTTCTAAGTGACTACCTCTCCTAAGCGACTACCTCTCCTAAGCGAACACCTCTCCTAAGCGAACACCTCTCCTAAGTGACCACCTCTCATAAGCGACCACCTCTCATAAGCGACCACCTCTCCTAAGCGATCACTTTTCCAAAATGCCAAATTTGTTCCAGTCAAATCACTATAGTCAAAACCTCTCGTAAGCGACCGCGACCATTGGTGATTTAAATGTTTCTATTGCGACAACTTGCCCATATTTCGATGTCACTGCAGACTCAACTTGAGTAATGTGCTGGGGCCGTATTCACGAAATCCTACCTAAGATATAACTTAAGATATAACGTAAGGGAAAATTTAGGAGCTTCCTGTAGCTAAGATATGTCCTAAGTGCTATTCACGAACGATATCTTATGACCGTCCTAAAGTAAGCGTTACTTAGCAGTCTCCTAAGTTTAATGGTCGCGGGCAGTTATCAATTAGTAAAAGTAAACCAATCAGAGATAGTTTATATGGCGCGCTCTTGTTACATGAATGAATATTTTGTGTTGTGTAAATTGTTGTTACAATGACAATACAATAACCTTTTTTTCATCTCGAATCAAGATAGCAAAACTGATAATATCTTCGTTCATGGTCAGTAGCAAAAGCAACAAACAAATCCATCATCATTTTAATAGGGTCTACTTCGATATTTCTTGTACAAGGGCTTATTTTCACGAAAAACGGAAATATAACTCTGCAATGAGAAATAAATGTGGAACCCGTTAATGACACGAAAGCCTATATGTAACTAACCGTATTGTTTGACTACTAAAAAATATTTAATTTTTCTTAGGAAAGCAATATAATGCTTTAAAATGTTTATATAATCGGTAACTATTGTGATACACAATAATCGCGCTGAAAATCGACGTAAAACTCGTCAACAATCGAATTTAGCCTCCGTCAAGACATGTTTTAATAAGTTAGGAGGTCAATTTTGACCTCCTAAGTTTAGAAAGCCTAAGCTACTTTGGTCACTGCGCACATTCCAACTTTAATGATTTTTGTAATTTAAATTTGTTGTTGTTGTTTTTTTTATGATGCATTGTAATTTTTTTTTTGTAAATTACTGAAATGGTGCAATAAATAAAAAATCTAAAAAAAAAATCTAGGAGAAAAATTAAGACATAACTTAAGTTAGGAGGTCTTCGTGAATACTAGTTACGACATGTCTTAAAAATTTAGGAGGTCCTAAGTTTAGGAGAAAAAATTATGATTCAAAGACAGGTTCATATGATTCAAAGACAGGTTCATATGATTCAGAGACAGGTTCATATGATTCAGAGACAGGTTCATATGATTCAAAGACAGGTTCATATGATTCAAAGACAGGTTCATATGATGCAAAGACAGGTTCATATGATTCAGAGACAGGTTCATATGATTCAGAGACAGGTTCATATGATTCAGAGACAGGTTCATATGATTCAGAGACAGGTTCATATGATTCAGAGACACTGAGGTTCATATGATTCAGAGACAGGTTCATATGATTCAAAGACAGGTTCATATGATTCAGAGACAGGTTCATATGATTCAGAGACACAGAGGTTCATATGATTCAATGACAGCCGTTCATATGATTCAAAGACAGGTTCATATGATTCAAAGTTGAGATCCCTGTGGCCTGACCCCTCGTAAGCGACCACCTCCTGTAAGGGCCACTTTGGCCTTGCATTTTGGGTGGCCGCTTACGAGAAGTTCAACCGTAGACCCTCCTCGTTCTTACTCTCCTCTGCTCTGCTCTCCTCTGGCTTGTACATGGTGTATCAGTCGTATAAAAAATTATTGAAGAAGTATTTCTACTTCAATTATATTTCTTTCCTTTTTTCTGACTTGGCTGCATCACTTGTATATTTTCCACAATAGCTCTAAATTTTTGTCCGCATTTTTTTAAAGTTTATTCTGCTGATTTTATCCAAAGTAGCCGCACTAGCTTATAACAAGAGCGTTAATTAGTCATCGAAAAACGCGCGAGGGGAAGAGCTATGTTAAAGGAAACCAATTAAAGGAGTACAGGTTTTTTTAAAACTGGGCGGGCATGACTGAAACAGGTTGGAAAAATCAAGAAGTTCGTTGGCTTTCTTTTGAATTAACATAAATCATTCGAACGACAACTGTTAGACTATCATCAGATACCCTCATTGTTTTTCATACAGCAGTCTTCTCATTAAAGTCAACTCTACTTCTTTATGTACGTAATAGGCGCGTTCAGAATTTCCTTTTATTATTATATAAGAGCCTGTTTTTCACTCATTTTCCTGCTTATATGAAAAATATGTTTTCACTCCGGAGGTCTTCTTCTTATGATCTTCGCGGCAATTACATTCTGTCACTTAGTAAACCTAGAACAACTAGCTATGGCCTTAATTCGTTTTTTTATTTCTCAGCTAAGCTGTGGAATGCACTGCCTGATTCTATCCGTACTAGTGTATTTACAGACTTTAGAAGGAAAATCCAGGGTTGTAACTTTGTGTAGTCGCTTTTCGCTTATCTGAATGAATTTCTAATGGTATAAATTTATTTGTAAATACTATATATTTTAAGAGTACAATGTAATTTTTTTTCACTTTTATGTTCTCGAAGATATTAGCTTCTGTAAGCTACTCTACAATTCGAGAGGAAATAAAGTTTATGTATGTATGTATGTATGTATGTATGAAGCATATCAAAATCACTGTGTGTTAATCAAATGCGAAACGGGAGACGATATAATCGAATGTAGATCACAGAATCCGACGTAGGCAGTGAGAACTAGTTTTCACTGTTAAACACGAAGTTCCGGTATAAAAGGCTTAGCTCCTCCCCCATTTCACACCTTTCGGGTGTGAAATGCAAATTAAGGCGTCTTTCAGTCACAAAACGTGGTTAACTTGCGCGTCCTTTAAATATAATTTGCTTCAAATATCTACTAAACCAAGATTTTACCAAAGCAAAAAAAGAAATAGAAGTTCATAAAGACGTCTCATATAACTTTCATAAAGTTTTTCCAAATTGTGTTAGCAATGGTCTTAGTAATGACGCATGTTGTTTGTCAGTTGTTAATGCTAATTACTTTTATGACGACTGGAGGTGAGAATGGCCAGGCCAGGCTCCTTTTATACAAGAACTTTGTGTTTAATGAACTAATGGATAGTGATGATGGTGACGATGATAGTGAAGATGATGATGATGATGGTAAAGATGATGATGATGATGGTAAAGATGATGATGATGATGGTAAAGATGATGATGATGATGATAAAGATGATGATGATGATGATGATGATGATGATGACGAAGATGATAAAGTAGAAAGAGAAACTTATTCTCCGTACAATGTATTTGTATCTCAATAAAACAATTTATATTTTTTGTTCTTCCCACAGAAATGCAAAAGAAAGGAGATCAGAAAATGCCTTAAAAAACGCCGTGGTAAACAGATCATTAAGTGCCTGAGGAAACATGTCAGGAAGTGCGATCCTGAAGACCACGTGGTAAGTATCCTAGGTAACCTCGCTCGCATGCATGACACTGTTTCTGACTGTACAGTAGGCATCGGCAGCCTTCTCGACACCAGAGCTCTCCTCTTTTACGCATCGGAAATAGGCCATTTCCGAGTTGCCTTTAGCCTCTCTATCAAAGCGAGGTTAGATACGAAACCTTTCATATGAAAATGAGTTTTCATTCATATGCAAATAAAATTTTCAGGAACAGGACTGGACTTTGATAATCTTAGCGTTTGGATCTGAAGTTCTGCAGTGGAATCCTTGGGTTCTTTTCTTTCATCCTTTAGTGCAACAAAACAATAAATGATAATATTACAGCTGTTTTTTTGTTTACTTATAAATAAAGAAAGAAAGAAAGAAAGAAAGAAAGAAAGAAAGAAAGAAAGAAAGAAAGAAAGAAAGAAAGAAATACATATATAAATAAATTTACACTAAAACTATAGTCACAATGTAACATAGTCCCCGTTGGGTCAGTATTAATAATTTCGAAACGTTTCCTCTGGTGTAGGTCCGATGTATCAATGGGCTGATACAGTGTATATCGCAACAACAAGACAAGCCAAATGCCAAGGTGTGCTTCAAACCCTTCAAGGATTGTGTCAGGGCAGGAGAGGGTTCTGGGATGGCATTGTAGTTTAGATCCTGTTGGCAAAAATTATCGGCTTTTTCTTCTCGACACCTGTTGACAAGCGTTGCCGGGTTAAATTGTAGACTGGTTGTAAGGGGTAAATAAAACTGTCTTAGCAGAGCAAAGTCCAGTTGTTAATCTGGAGTAGATTTTATTTTATTTTCAATCATCTTATTGTTGGTACTCGTCCTTGTTCCAAGGATTTTTCTCCTTGTACTCTGGTTTTCCTCCCTCCACCAAAACCAATATCAGTTTCCAAATTCCAATTCGATCCGGAAACAGTGGAAGTAAGAGCCACCTCATGTATTCCACTGAAATTCCTATTTATTTATTTATTTTTATCTCCAATTCTTGCTCATTCAAATCACTCATTAACTTATTGTCCTTTTTATGCTCGGTCGCTTACTTGGTTATACACAGAACGTGGTTTCCATTGGGAAACTAGCTCAAGCGCTCGCATTTCAAAATGGCCTCGTGAAGCCTTGTTTGTCTCGCCTGTTATTTAAAGTATTTGTCGAAGAAATAAGAATTTTGTTACCGTCTTTGAAGAGAAATACTTTTTAAAAAAATCAGAGGGTGTACAAATTTAAGCAAAATTGTTTTCGCAGTCTAAAAACGACTTAAAAACGACTCGTTCGCAAAGCAAAATACCCTTAACTTACAAAAGTCCTTGTCTCTATCATTGATGCCCACCAAGATTTAGAGAAGAAACTGAAATTCGAAATCAATGCGCATTCCTTTGTTTGGCGCCTGAAACGTCGAACAAATCGTTCAAACGTTGATCACGCACTCCCCGCACAGAACTGAGAAAAATTAGAAAGATGAGGTTTGAAAGCGTTTGCTTGGTTTGTATGGTAGCCTCTTCCAGGCGTTTAGATGGTGGGGAGCAGCGACAAGCGGCGCGCCGCGCTAGGGTCGGCGCGAGGGAAGACTGGGAGAGAGGCCCTCTCTCCCCAGCCTTCCCTCGGTTTTTTCTCCTGCGCCCGATTTTTCTTTCGCGCCCCACAAACTGAACGCCTGGAACAGGCTATGTATGGTGGTGGTGGTTGGTCACTACTGCTACACTGGCGGATTCAACCATTGAAAAGAAATCCCCCAAAACGCTTACAGGAACCTACCAGAAGTGACGAAAAGACAGGAAAAGACAACAGGCGAGGTTATAACACTTTTATTCCGATTATTTACTATTTAACATATTTCATTTCGTAAGGAAATGTAGAAATTATATTTGATCTAATTTCAGATCCATACAAACTCTCATAGTACGCTTCTTCTTCTTTATCGGAAGTTACAAAATTTGCGCGCTATGATTGGTCAGAATGAGTTAATTATCACTTGTTGTTATAGTAAACTTGTTCAGTCCCTCGTGTCTTGTTAAGTTATTTAAGTACTTGGGAATTTTGAATTTCCCGCCTGCTTATATTAAAATGAGAGCGATTTTCAATTGAGCGTCGTATAACCAAAACCAAAGTAATTAAGGTAATTACTCTGACCAATCGCAGAACTCGCAATCAGAACTCGAAGTAAATACAAGCTTTGGGTTTTACTTCTAATTAGTCGAGAAAGTGGCACGAGATTTTTTCGACAATCACAAAGCGTACTGCAATGCAAAACCATGAAAAGCAAATTGCAAAATCATTTTCGACGCTCAATTGAAAACCGTTCTGTAACTCAACAATGCGTCTGGTCATGTTTATTGTTACCTTAATAAAATGAAGGGAAATCTGTCGCAGCCTCCTCCATTCACATGCATGATGCTGATTACTTTCTATTTTTTACCAAATTTATACCCTCGCCGTCCCTTGTGTTTTTGCTGTGTTACAATATTTAAACTTTATCATAACTTTATGGATACCCCTTCTTAATTAATTTCTACAAGATTATGTGATCACGGGTCTATTATTACGTCGTATGACGTAAAATGAAATAATTTCGTTTTATAGCCGCCATCTTGGATCCGCCATCTTGAATTTAAAAAAAATCACTTGATTGATTCCAAATTAAGTAAAATCAACAAAGTGATGCTAAATTAAAATTGAAAAGAAAAAATGTCAAACAAAGCTTACAAAACAGAGAATTTAACAGTAAATAAATCAACATTTCAATCGGACCTGACACTGATCAAAACTCGATTGCCATCGGGAAACAGCACATGTCGGTAGGAAAAACATCATGATGTTTTGACATGAAAATGTGTCCGTTAAAAAATTAACAACTACCAAAAGCCTCACCCTTCCAAAATGAATGCCACTAAAGAAATTAATGAACTATTTATTGAGGCTAAAATATTTTCCACCAGTAGGTTCGTTATTAAATAAGCTATGCAGGAGTTTAATACTGATGGCTAGCGAGTTCTTAAAAGCTGATGGCGAGTCAAAACATTTCAAGTATATACAGACCGTACTGCATTAGCTTATTGGAGACAGTTTGTACAATTTGTATGGTAAATGAACTTAATAGGCATGCATATTTCCAAACTCAGAAGCTGGAAAATGCCAAAGGGTAAAATATATGAATAGAACAACTGTAAATGTTCAACATACCCCAGAGTATTCGACGTATCCCGAGAGTTGAAACAACAAAGTTGCTGAGTTGGCATCAATTGATGTGTCCGAAAGTACCCAGCTTAAGTAAATCTTCCATAATTATTGCCGGGACTTCGACCCATGTCCTGGAGTTCGTTGTAAACATCAGTTTACAATTGACTACTCATTATCATCACCAAATCCGATCTTGTCCGATCTCTTTCCGTATCTTTAAAAGTAAACAGAACTCTCCAAGCTTTCCTAAAGTCATGCTTACCGAAGATGTACAGGCAGGGATTTAAAACCGACGATGTGTACCGTGCATACCCGAACATGTACTCGGCCCAGTGAGGCAGATGGAAGGCGTTGTACACTTGCTGATACCTTAACAGGAAAAACGGCAACCAACATGCAACGTACGTAACAAACATTACAAGGAAGATAGTAATTGCCTTGCCTTCTCGCTTCCTCCATTGCTGTTGGTCTTGCAAATCCGCGGGTACGTTTAAAAGTTGTCGGCGATTCTGCCTTCGTACTTCGCGAACCGTTATCAATGAAGTGAACGCCATGAACACCACGGGTACCACTAGGTACACCACAAAGCACACTATACTAAAAGCGAGTTCTGTATTTTCATGTTCTTCGGGAACGCTTTCGAGGGGATCGTAGTCTATCGGTTTCAGCCATCCCAACTGAAGTAGCGACACGAAGAGCGAGCTACTCCAGACAAAACCCAGAGTGATGTAACAGCGACGCTTGGTCACGATCTGAGGATATCTAAGGGCGAACATGATGGCTATGAAGCGATCAGCAGTGACTGCTAAGATGTGCGACACAGTCAGAAACGAGGTGAACATCCATACGTAAATTGTAGAAAAACAAACTCCGTGTTCTTGGTAAATGTTACATGTTATGAACAGAGGCAGGCTTATGAGTCCATTTAGGAGATCGCTGGCTGCAAGACCTATCAGGAAATTATTAGTAGTTGTCCTTAGTGACCGTTTTTTGGCTACGAGGATGAAAACCATGGTGTTTAAAACAACAATAAGGAGGGTCAAGAAAATCCCGACAATGTCGGCTTTAGGGCTAAAGTAAGGCGTGTACATGTTGCACTCTTCGTCGTCAACTTCATTGCAATAATTACTTCCGGTTTGTCCAGTTTTGTTCAATCCTGTTTGACCGGTTTCGTTCATTGCCGACGTGTTGTCGGGTGAACATGTTGTGGAATCGTAACACATGGCTGCAAGCTTCTCTAAACACAAGTGAATGCGGGAAGCTCAGCTTTCTAGAGTGCAGCAGTCTGTCAGCCTGAATACTTGTTATCGGCGAATACAGATCTGTAAGGGAAAGAGACAAACCGTGTCGTTATATAATCATTTGCAAAACATACCTAAAGTGATTTAACTTTCTTTAACTCGTGAATACGGGAAGCGTTGAACGAATTACATAGCATTTAGGTGATTAGCCCTCTTTAATATATACTGAAACAGTGGATAGCATTGTTGGCGCGCTCTGATTGGCTACTGAAATTCGGAATAGCAAGTGCTATTCACCTCCCAGCAATTTGCGCGCGAAAATTGTAATCGTACCCACCACTACCCACCTCCATTTAGGTGTATAGTTGTTAATTATCGCTCGGTCATCGGCAGTAAACATTGAACCCGCGATATGTCTTGGTCACCTGCCTTACCCATGGGGACAGCCGGTTGGAGGGAAAGGAAGGTGGGGAGTTGGACACAGGAGGGGCGGGGGGGGGGGGGGGGGGGGGGGGGTGGGGTGGTCAGTGGAGCAAAACGCCTAGGAGAGGGGAGAGTCCAATGGTGTGCAGAATCGTTTATTTAGAGCGTTTCGTATTCACAAGTTTTCTCATAGAATATTTCGTGTAAACAATGTAAACGAGAGGTTAGTGTGGTAGTGTTTCATGGAATTTTTTATAACTTTCTTGTCCCTCTTCTATTCATTTATAACTACCTTTAAACATGCATTTACTTGGTATTCGTATGTTGTATGCTTTATGTCTGGTCAATATCTGCTCACTCCATCAGCTGTAAACTTTTTGTCACGTAACTTTTAAATAAGTTTTGTTAGGAATGCGTTGCGTAACAAGAACAACGTGAATCCAGCGATAACAATAACTAATTTATTGTTAACGAATATGAACAACAATAACTGGCATAAAGATATTTCGCATTTGGAGTATTTTGATAAATAAACCAAATTTATGTCTTTCATGACTTAGCGTGACAGTACAAATATGCATTGTTTGATCGAAATAGGAGAGAACTGGACACGGTTATACGCTAAAGGTCAACGTTCATATGTCGTCAGTGGATCTGTTCCTCAAGTGAAAATATATCCTTGCGTTTTTCTACTGAACAGAATATGTAGACCTTAAATATCACACATATCATATCGCGGAAAAATGTACGGTATTTTAAAAGATATCGAGCCGTGTTTATAATTTAAACACACCATACATTGCGTTAAGCGTTAAAAGGATAAATTTGGCAATATGTGTTAAGTGTTAATTGATGCAATAAAATTCAAAAATTCAAAATTTCTATTTAGACTATTTACTACATTTCGATACCTTTTTGTAAGGAAGGGTCGCTCAAATACGAGCCAGTGATGTGTAGAACATTTCTTATTCACGGGTTGGCCCACAGGAGCCTTTGATTTGGTCTCAAAAGCATGTTAATATCAACGTGTAAGTGAAAAACCAAAAAAAAGGATAAGGATTCTGTTTAATCTTCTCGGTTGATAAATGATACTCTGTGACGATAAAGTGAATCAAGTAACTGAATCCGATCTGACGATACATTTTTTCTTGGTTTCGCGCACTGAACAACAATGGAACTTGTGTGAGACCTTTCGGTGGAACTGAACAAGTTTACGGGAAAAACTTTTGACCTTGGTACAGGGGATCAACTAACTGGAACTTCAGGACAGCAGGAAAGCAATCAGAGTTTCAGCCAGCACAGATTCATTCTGTCTCAAGATTAAGGTTACTGTAACTTCTTTATTGGTCCCATTTTGCATAATTTAATTTTTTTTAATTTCTGTGAAGGTATAACAATAATCTAGAAAATATTGAAAGAAGTTTTGCAAAATCATTAAAAGAACTTGAGATATTCTTAAAAAAGAGTTTCAAGAGAACAGTTGATAAGTAGCAAATGGTGTGATAATCCGATAATCTCTTTCCGGAGTGCAGAGCCTTCTTGTACTTTTCCCGCTAAACTTTATCCGCGGGATCTCGCATTACATGTTATGCATATTTTGTTAACATCGCAATGCGGAGCGCAATTCACATCGTCATAGCGTATTCTATTGTAGCGTCATAGCGTATTCTCCCCGGCCATTTTCCATGTTTCACACCGTCGTCTACGCTTGTAGATTTACAATTTGACTATTAAAGCCAAAGTGGAAATTTTTGGTTAGCAGAATCGTACAGATCACGAGTGAAAAGAACCGCGGCGAAGAGTAAAAGAATAATAAATGAATGAATAGCTTACTCGCCTGCATTTACTGCTGATACCAGCGCGTGTTTTCGGTCAATTTCCGCGGCCACGTCTGTTGTGTTTTCATTTCTTTGAAAACTCTCACTGGCCCTTTACGCTCGTTTGTTTCCACAACAATTTTGCTGCGTTTTCGTTATGTTCTTTCCGCTCATTTGGGTTTGCAGTTCCGCGAAACTTTGCCGTTTTTTCTATGGTAACCGTTTTTCCCTTTGAATAACTTGACTAATCGGCGGTTAATTGCATTCACATATACTGCTGTGTGACGATGCTCTTCAGGGAGATCTATGTTTCATTTCATTGGTTGGTGGCACGACCACGATGACAGCCGCTTAAAAGTGGTGTGAAAACAGTGAAAATCTTTCGAGGCCAAAAACTCGAGGTTTGTTTTTGCGAGAATGGCCTCTGTTCAAATGAATTAATAGGGTATGTAGATTTGTCAGATTTTCACGAAACTTGGCCAGTTTGTTTGCTGGATATTTATGCACCAAAGTGTGTGGGACTTTTACGAAATTCCAAATACTTTTCTCGTGGCGCCCCAAAGTGTGACGCGCAAAGAACAATTTTCTATTGTCCAACTTCAAAGTGGATTTACTCGGGAACCAATACAAATATCGAAAAAGCCTCACACACTTTGTTAGGCCATTAACTCTCGAGTGACACGGACCAGTTTGTTTTGATTTTCGCGCTAACACGGAGACTGGTAATTCAGTGAAGCAAACACCGTCGGTTTTGCGTTTAAGCTGTTTAAGGCTCGTGCACGCTTAACTAAAGGAAAAACAGGAAAAATAATTCTATTTTCGGAATCTACAATTTATTACCTTTACAGTGATATATAGTTTTCTGGGGTTTCGTTAAAAATAGCGCGAGTACGAAAGATTTTCGGGAAGGCACCCTCGAAGATTTACAGTAACCTTAACCGACTGCATAACCGGAATGTAACAGGAATGTAATCCGAATGTAACCCGAATGTAACCGGAATGTAACCCGAATGTAACCGACTAATGTTTACAAAGTCGTTACTTATAAAGTGTAGGGAGTCCAAAGTACAAAGTCTGCTGTTGTTTAAAGTACAGATAGGTGGCACGCAGCTACAAAGGACTTAGTTATAGTGATTGAGTGACAACTTAGAAACACTCCTCTTGAAAGGAAATTGCTGACTCTGATCGATAAGTCAAAAGACTGAACTACTTAAATATTCTTTTCGTAAAATTCAAGCTATTGAAAAAAGTACGTGGTGAAGGTCAGCTTTACCGCTGTACACGTTCCAATTTGAATACATTATAAGAAATCTATTGTCTACTAGACTACGCATCGGAGTATGCAATATTTTACTTTATGTTTGACTGTTTCAAGAAAATATAATGAGTTAAAAGTCTATCGTGACAACTCGTCAGCATTCTCAGCCCATGTAAAGCAGCTAAAACAACGAGAGAATGGAAAAATAGATTTCCCTCTTTTAATCTTAGGATACAGTAAAAATCCGCATATAAACCTAGCGGATTAACAATCTACAGGACGAAATTTGACAGTTAAATCCCCAATATTAAAAAGCCTGTTTCAGCCTTATATTCAAAAGGTCAATTTCAGTAATTGACAAATAAAATAAGGCTTTATCTGATTAACATGTGCTTGAGTACTTTTATAACTGCAATATAAATTTGACATTATTTATTGAGAATAAAAATTATAACAGGTATTTGCATGTTAATGAAACAGAAGCAGGGGCTACACCTATATTAAATTATTTTAATTTTGACCAGCAACAAAACGTTTTACTCCAGAATAAATTTAAACAACCTGATTTCGAAGTAACAGAAGCTTATCAGTGATAAGCGTCTGGGAACAAACAAAAAAGGCATTGCAATATTTCTTGATTTTAAAAAAGCATTTGATTCGATTGAATGGCCATACCTTAACGCCGCTCTCAAATCTTTTAATTTCGGACCTGACATTATAAACTGGTTTAACATATTCTACAATAACGTTTCTAGTTGTGTTTTAAATAATGGGCATGCTTCAAATTTTTTCTCTTTGCAACGAGGTGTTCGACAAGGTTGCCCTTTATCGGGTCTCTTATTTGTCTTGGGGATTGAACTTCTAGCGAGAGCCTTAAAAAACAATAGATCTATAAAAGGCATCCAAGTCAGATAACCAAGAAATAAAAGTATCACAATATGCTGATGACACCACTGTTTTTGTCCGCGACCAAGAATCTGTTTCCGAACTACTTAAATTTCTAAATGATTTTAACTCTCTCTCTGGGCTGGAAATAAACACTGCTAAAACTGAAGCAATGTGGCTAGGACAGTGTAAAAACAATCAAGACACCCCTTTTGGTTTCAAATGGCCAAAGGAACCGATACTATCTCTCGGAATATTTCTCTCACAGAATCAAACAGATGCGGAAGAACTCAACTTTGGAACCAAAATTCGAGATTTAGAGAAAACATTAAATACCTGGCAAAAAAGAAAACTTACGTTGTACGGAAAAATTAATATTGTTAAAACATTAGGGCTCTCTAAACTGACTTTTAAAGTGCTACTGCGATCAAATTTTTGATTTTCATATTTTTACATCTTCGTGTACAATTAGACTTTCTTACTTATCTTGCCAAATTTCAATCCATTACGAACATCAGAAGTCATTTTATTTAAACATTTATGTCCGAGAATTTACGGCCGCCATTAATCAACCTTGTTCCAAGGCCTGGTTGCGAATAGGATAAAGTGACGTCAAAGGCTCAAACATACCTCACGGGTTTAAATTATAATAACAATGAGCATAGAAAATTGCACGAAGAACAAGTCCAATGTTTTTGTTGCGTTTTCGCGTGATTTTCAATACTTATTGTTATTATAATTTCAACCCGTGAGGTATGTTTGAGCCTTTGACGTCACTTTATCCCTTTCGCAACCAAGCATGGAACACGGTTGATTAATGGCGGCCGTAAATTCTCGAACATAAATGTTAAAATAAAATGACTTCTGATGTTCGTAATGGATTGAAATTTGGCAAGACGAGTAAGAAAGTATAATTGTACACGAAGATGTAAAAAAAGGAAATCAAAAATTTGATCGCAGTAGCACTTTAACGCTTCCGTTTTAAATGTGCCAAAACATTATATACAACAAATAAATAAAATTATTTTCAGTTTCATTTGGAACGGCAAACCCGCAAAAATTTAAAAAAGTACTGTTATCGCAGAAAAAAAGAAGGTGGTCTCAAAATGTGCGATTTTGAAATTATGGAAAAAGCTTTGAAAATTGCTTGGATTAGTAGAATTCAAAGTCAATCTTCTGCTTCTTGGAAAATTATTCCTAACCAGTGTGTAAATCATCTCGGAAATTTCTCTTTCCTGACAAAATGTAACTATAAAACCGAATTACTTAAGCTAGAGACCCTCCCTATTTTTTATTGCATGATTCTCGATTATTGGCGCGACTTCAAAAACTTACCTGATTGTATTACTACCAATATCAAAAATGAAATTATATGGAACAACTGTAATATTTTAATTATAAGAAGCAAGTTTTTTATAGAAAATGGTTCGCAAAAAATGTTATACATGTGCAAGATTTACTGAATGAACAAGGCAACTTGTGTAACTTTTTAGAATTCAAAACAAAGTTTAATTTAAATGTACCCTTTACGAAGTTTTATGGTCTTATCAATGCCATTCCTCGCGCGTGGAAAAATGCTCTAAAACAACATGGTCAAAACAACCTCAACGATTCTTCTACCACACCTCTAATCACAAGTTTTATTTATTCAGCAATCTTGAAAAACACTTTCGTACCACCAACCTCTCAAACCAAAATTTTACGACACGGCTTTTTAGAAAATAATGTTCATAAAGTTTACCAAATGCCTTTCATAGTTACAAAAGAAGTTAAACTCATAATGTTTCAATACAAAATTATACACAACATACTCCCTACTCAAATGAGCCTTTACCGTGACGGTATCTCTGAAAGTGATTTTTGTCCGTTATGTGGGTGTGAGAAGCAAACTTTAAACCATATGTTAATCCAATGCAGTAAATCGCTCTCCTTCTGGAATACGTTTCAAAAATGGTGGTTTGAAAAAGCACGTGAAAGACTTTCTTTAAAACATGGTAGCATTTTATTCGGCTACTTTGACAATACAAAATACTGGCAGGCATTAAACTATTCAATTCTAATAGCAAAATACTATATATTCTGCACGTCAAACAGGCGCCAAGGTGAACTATACTTTTGTAACTTCCTGCTGCGAATCCAAGGAAAAATTGAAATAATTAAAGAAACTGCAATTGCAAAGAAATGCTTGCCTGCTTTTCGCCGAAAGTGGACAGCTCTTCTATAACTTTTATAATTAGTATTAGTAAATTTGTAAATGTAATTGTACATCTGCGTAGTTCGTGTAGTATCATATTGTAATTGTAGTTATGTAAATAATGTATTGTTTACAATAAGGTCAGTGTAAAAAAAAAAAAAAAAAAAAAGATAAGCGTCTGGGAGTAGACATCAGATATAAAGGAAGCTTTGTTTTCGGCTGACTTGCGGACTTTATCACTTGGAAAAATGCAGGTGGGGGTTTTTAAATGCAAATTTTACTGTAGTCCATTCTATGGTTCTAACACAGCAGTTGTCGGAAATATATATTTTTTATGATAGAAATAATTTAAAGGCCAGAAATACATTTTGAATCCGTACCATGTGGTATAATTTTTTTTTTAATAGATTCAATCATAACTGGAAAAGTGAGTCAGAACCGACTCACTTTTTTTTCAGTGTTAAGACTGACTAATCTCGTACCCAGATCTCACTCGTGCTGGTACTGTACTGAAGATCTCCCTTCCGCCTGACCGTGGGAGATCTGGATACGAGATTAAAGACTGACTCGAAAACATTAAGTTGTATGCGCATGCGTCAAATTTGACTGATAACAAGTCACACAACGTTGTTTTCACTTACGTCATATCAAAATTAAAAAGCATTAAACAACAGTTTTCGATTCTAAAATGTTTATGGAATTGTAGAGGGTTAAAAACTACACATCTGAGCCAAAGTTTGAAGTGCAAGAGCATTTCGTTCAAGAGTTATAGGCGAACAAGTATTAGACATTTTTAATAAGAAATGTATGGAGCGGTCATCTCGGTGCCCCACTTACGGACACCAACATGGAGGCCAAAAATTAAAAGTCTTAACTACACCAAAAATCTCATCACAAAATATTGTATTCACTACAATTGCCATTAAATCGGCTTATAAGCACCTGAAATGTAAAAATAACTTTCAACTGGTTCAATTTTGTTTATTTTTACGGCTTATCTGAAATAGCGTGACGAATTGCGTGACAAATTTAAAACCTTTATAAATCGGAAGCAAAACATCGTTAAAACCTGAAACTTTTTGTGAAAGATTATAATACTGGTATCCACATACCATGTTAGAAAAAGCATTGTAAGATGTATACTTTAGATTTTTAATTTTTATGAGCTTTGTGTTTTTTTTTATTATTGCGAAATGAGTATACCGTAACGGCAGCCGCTACTTTCTGAATTAGCAGGCCTAAGGGGCCGCAACTTTCGGGTGACCGCAACTTTCGAGTAGCCGTTACTTTCGGGCACCTAAAATACGTGAGTAATTGAAAAAAAAAGAATGATGATAAACACAACCGTGGAATAAACATAATTTCACTTTAATTCTCTCTTTCTCAATATTTTTTTTTTGTAGAAGTCACTCTCTCCTTCGCAGAGGCTTCGGTGTGGGGAGAAGGGAGAATCCGCTGAGCGAAGTGACTGCAGGTCACTCACCTTACCCAGCAGATTTTCTCTTCGGATGGAGCCTCTGCGGAGGAGAGAGTCCTCGGCATTCTCGTACAGTAAAACACTGAGCTATTCCATCTGCATGGAGACGTGAGACCTCAGTATGGTATTTTCGATTGGACTGTTACTTTCGGGGACCGTTACTTTCGGGTAGCCGTTACTTTCGGGGGGGGGAGGGGGGGGGGGCGCTATTTTCGGGACTCTAAGGTAACAAGTCTTAGATGTGAATCAGTGTTACAGCATTTTGTTACAGGTTTGTTGGGAAAACAACATTTTGCTGGGAATTCGTGAGGGTCTCCCAGGGGTTTTTGGGGAACAAGGGAACACGGGAAATTTGGCAATGGGAACACGGGAACAAAGCAAAAAAATCGTAGGGAACAAGGGAACATCAAATAGGTTAGGGAGCAGGGGAACAAACACAAAAAATTACAAGGCCCTACGTTTTTTACGTAAACATGGGGGTGATAGAAGATTTTCTGCTGTTTTCTGATTTCTTTGGCAAGTTTTTGTTCCCATCTTTCGTGTCTACTCGTCTCTACCTCTGGCGCTGAAATCGTTCTTTTCCGACAAGTGCCGACAATTGGTTTAATATTTAACTTTAACGATGTTATAGCGGTTTTCTAAAGACTATTGATAATCAATACAGCCCGGGAAAAAGTGCAATTGTCAACTGAAAGAAAAAGGTGCAACTTAGTGGTGCCAAGCGCGAGAAAAAAGGAAACAAGTGCTAAGCGCGGGAAAACGTATAACTAGTGCCAAGCGCGGGAAAACATGCAACCGATGCCAAGCGCGGGAAAACGTGCAACCGATGCCAGGTCAGACCTGGTCAATTTTGACAGCACATGTGCAGCTGGTGAATTCGAAAGTCCTGAGGATGGATGTGGTCAATCTTGGTAGAAACGTTGACCGTATGTTGCTGCCAGTGACTGCAGCGATGTACCAAAATGGAGTGGAGAAGCCAGCAATGCGCTGGACATTTGAAATGGCGATTGGCGCCATTAGCGACCAAAAGTTGCATGGATTCCTTCAAAGATTAAGAGGAGGATTTGGAATTGCAGATCGTTGCTCGGAACTTACAATACGCAAATTCAAAGTCTCACTGAGTACCAAAGACTTCAAAGTTACGCCAGAATTCCCAAAAGGACGACTCTTCGAAATCGTTTGCGAAGAACAGTGGCAGACTGCATTGAAATACCTCGTGAACAGAGAGCGAGAATTAATAGGTACGTGCTGTGCATTAATAGCTACTTATTAAAAGTACGGCAATTTTCAAAGGACTTGAAAAGCATTATTTGTTTTATATATTTGCCAATATTGGTTGACTGATACGGAAAGCTAAACTGGGATTGTTTTGATATAATTGACTGCCTACGTTTACACCTAGACGATGTTGTCACTTATATTCACATGACTTACAAGGTTTTGCATTTCGGCATAAATCAGACCGGCGGGTTTGTAAAACAAGGGGAAAAAATGGTTTCGCCTGATGTCCCTAATGCAAATGTTTTCAATGTTCTTGGAGTCTATGATGCCTATGATCGTGTGATCGGATCGGATCGAAACTGTCATTTTGCTAACATATTTTTTACTTGGGCGTAGCGACCAAGTATTAAAATGCAGTTTGGTCGTCCACAAATGTGCAGTATTGCGCAACTCTGGGGACGGCGGGATTATTCAAACCTTCACCGCGGTCACACGTCCGAGGCGTTTTTCGTTTTATTTGGTGGGATTCATTTAGAATTAAGTGGAAACGTGGGCAAGGATGTATAAAATAATTAGTTTATGTAACTATCTTTTCATCTTTCCGGCTCAAAATAACAAGCTTCTTTTCGATCGTTGAAAACTGATCAAAACGCTTCGTGCCTGAGCAAAATTGTGTTGGCAAATGGCGCCGACAGTTCTGCGGTTCGTATTTTTTAAACGTTTAGAACTTTTTTTAGTAAACTTTCAAAACGTTTAGTGAGTTGACAGTGTATTGTCAATATATGAAACTTTTAATAAACAGTGAAAATGACAACCTTAACTTTGAAGTACTTTGGTTAACATTCGCAAATTTCTCTCGTTTGACCGCGGTGGAGTACACCTGTTGTTTGTTGATGCGAGGCGAACGTCACAAAGTGCGAGTTGTGTTTTCTCTGTTGCATCTAACAGTTTCATATTCAATATGCGTAAGGAAATTACTCAAGAAGACACTGCGAAAGTATTTGACACTCGCGATTAATTCTACGATATCTTCATGACGGAAACCCGCTAAAACATGTTAAAACGAACATGAAGAAGATAATTTAGACGAATACATACATAGCGCTTATTTAATAAGAAGTGAACAGTGGACAGCGATGGAAGAAATATAAGCGTGGTAGGAATCCCAATTAATTTCACTTCTTTCGGTTGTTTGCCTTTCATTACTTTTTATTTCGTGAAGTTGAAAGAACAGAACAGACAACTGAAACTTTGGGTGCAAAAATTCACCGCCGAGAGAAGATGTAAACAATGCACGCGGTGTCTTGCGAGACGTTTCTTGCGAGTTTTGCTTCCGCTAGTGAATGTTTCTCGGGCGAAAATAACCTTAAAGCGATCACTTTTCATTTAATTTTCTTTTCTGTGTTTCGGATACAGAGGAATAAAAACTGGATATATTTTCGTGTGTCTGATTGCGAGATGTTTTACGAAACAGCTGCGTTATGCGTTACTGGAAAGGTTTCAAATTACTTTCACATTTATGCAAATTGCAACATTTTTACCTCCACTGAAAAAATATATTTCAAAGGGCTAAATTTGTTTCTCTCCTCCTAAATTATCACTTCTGTCGTTAACTTTGATTAAATTTGTAAGTTTCATTCAAACTTTATTATAATAACGGCGGGAATACTTCCAGCAAAACTTTCAATTGGAAAAGTTGTTTTGACCTCGGGTCCGGACCAGGCAATTACATCATGGCTTCGAAAGGCCACTTTGCGGCTACATTTGCATTCACTTCAAAAGTGTCGGAAACACAGACCAGCCAGTAACAAGATTTAGCTAAAACCAATAACAACCATCGGGAAACTCTGACATACGGCCTTTTTTTCAACGGTAAGTACAAAGTAGGCATCGATTTGTATTTTTCAGTATGTACTCGTCTTTTGACACAGTGGACACGCTACTTTAATAATTTGCGTGCGATCTCACACGCTAAGTGTACTGTGTCTTCTTGTTTTAGACGGTTAACGCGCTTCTTTGTTAGACTACTCACACTATCCGAATACTCCCAATCATCAAACCGTGAAATAACGTGCATGCAGATTCCAAAGACAATTATTCTCCAATATGCCTAATACAACGACGCCCAAGTATACGCTCCCACAGCGTCTTGTTCGTTTCTATTTCAGTGAAAGTTTATGAAATTGATTTAATTTCTGCGTATGCAACCCTCAACACCACAAACGCGGCATCGGCCGCGTCTACCGAAACAGCTCCCCCTGACAGACCAACAAAACGCCGCAAAACAGAGGATACCCACCGGCAGTTTGACGAAAAATTGTACAGATCTCTGACTAACAAGCTCGTGACTGAGGTTGCTAGGACAGAATGGCAGGAACAAAAATGGGAACGATTTAAAGCTGGTAGGGATGTGGATTAAAACAATGGTCAATAATGTGAAGAATCTTAAAAATAATCGCGGCAGTTCCATCATCTCATCAAGAAAGACGCCATTTTAAAGGCACTTAGAAGCATAGATCGAAAAGAAACTCGAAGAAATTCGGTCTAAAATGGAACTAGAGCGTAAACAACTTCATATAAGAGACATATAGTGTCCTTAGGTGCAAAATGGGCCTTTGAGTACCTTTTTTGGGGCAAAATATACGCCTTATTTGGAAGCGCGCCAAATGGCGCTCTCAGGAGTCAAAAGGTTAAATAAAGCTCCTATTTTTTCTTGTCGTCTACCATAAGTACGAGACGGTTATCAGGCACTTATTGTGTGCATATAAAGTTATCATAGTCAGTAAATTCACTAAAATACAATTAAAGTATTGAAGAAATCTGAGTTTTTTTGAAATTTGCCCTTTCTGACTGTCACAAAAATTGAAAAAAGAGTAAATAAATACATATTAATTATTATTTACATATTAGAATTACCGGTAATCCCAGTAGTTGTTTATTCTAACACAATTCATTTTAATACCAGATATCGAAAGAACATACCCTGGTTCCTGTGCCAGTAATGAGAGGTGGATTGTTTGTAAGTGCGGAACAGCAGTTATGCTGAACAAGCCTAGAGCTTTGAAATTCTTTGGCAATAGTAAGTATTTTAGATTTTTTTCTTGTCATTGCAATGCACATTGTTGAATGCCTGCTGATATGAGCTCATTATTTCTTTTTCTCTCTTTTTAATACAGGACACTGGGTCAAATGTAAGACAAAGGGTCATGACTTAAAGAAAACCAAGCAAATGACTCTTATGCAAACACTTTCAAGAGAGACAAGAGAAGAAACAACAACTTCTGCAGGTGCATCTATTGACATCGATGCCATTGATATGATGGAAGATACTGGAGTAGATATTGACGAGTAAGGGCGAAATGTGTTTTTGAGCGGATATCTTTCGGAACACGACACCTCACTGGTCCTCACTGTATTTTAGACATTTCAATGAATTAACCTTTTAATAAAACTGTAACCATCTGAACATTAATGTAACCATCGACGTTCAAGTAATAGTGTTTATACCTGTAAACCCCTGTAAATGTAAATTTAGTACGTCTTTAGTGTTTAAAATTTCATTTCTTCTACAATGTAATTGTATATGCTATGAATAGCTGATTATTGCTGCTTTTCTTTGAGTCAAATAAATATTCGTTAATGAACTTGTCCAAGAGTACATAACATAAATCTTGACTTGACTAATGATTTATTAATCTTGTCGTCTTCATATATGTGCTGAAATACATTTTGACATATATTTATTTCAGTTGCCATGACATAGATATAGACAGCTCTTCGAACTTTTACAATATGGTACTGGATGAGCCACCTCTAGACGAGCTACTCACCGTGTCACCAGAGTTGCCAATTGAAGATACTGACTCGATTATCTCAAATGTCTCAGATGACTCGTATTCCTCCTCTTTTAAATTAGACAGTGATAATGAATCCGATGAATCTGATGATCTATTCGCAAATGAAGCTGCTCCAGGTATAAAGAGAGTGAAAGTTCTCGATCCTGTTACAGAGAAGCTGCAGAACTTTCTTGACAGTGATGTCTTGTCGAAAGACAGTATGTTTTATGGGCTGCTGGAAAATTCTATTGACTATGTCCACTGGCTAAACGAAAGACAAATGAATCATTCAGCACAATTTAGGTGGGACAATGAAATTCTTCAATTCCTTGAAACCCTTGAATATTATGGTGGCAGGAGAGTGGTTAACCTGCTCAGAGGCGAAGGGCATGCAGGAGAAGGTGGCGGGGGCATTGACTCATTTGACTGGAGAAAGTGGAATTGGCCACTGCCAGGAAAGGCCACACGGGACAAGCAGTATGAAGGGTACTCAACGGAGAGTGGTACACGTGCGACTTGCTGCAATCCTTTATTCTCACTTGCATCAAGGAAGAGACACCTCCATTGTACGAGGACGATCGTGTGAAAGTTCTTCCTGCGGTATTGGCCAAGGATGCTATGCAGCTGAAACCTGGATTACTGTTTGACTCAAGGCAAGGCAAGCTTGTCGGCAGTACTATAAATATTGACTACAAGTTTGTCAAAGACCATCCGGAGCCAGACAAAGAAATGCTAAAGAGTAGCATGGTTCAAGAGGCGGAAGTCTCATGTCTCACTACCATTGACTCAAAGATATCCTTGGAAATCGGAGTCAATCATCTTGCTAAAGGATTAGATTCAACTGAATCAGCTGATACCATCAAGCGAGAGATGAATGAGATGAATGTCTGCCAACTGCATTTAGAGCAGAAACTAATTGAGACAGGAAATGGAGTGATAAAAGATCACACAAAGTGTAATAGCCGTTGTACTGACTGTATAGAAAACAAGAAAGTTTGCGCTGACTGTGAAAGAAAAGGACACGCGAATATTGAGCCCCAACTTCGTGCTTGCGACTATTGTCTGAAGAACGAAGAAAAGTGCAACAAAGTTGCAGTCATTGTTGTTACGCAGGATTCTGAGTCTCGAAATTCGGGCGGTCAAAAACTCTTGATGGAAGAGAAAAGTGAAACTCCTAGTCTGAACATTGTCTCGACAATTGCAGATGCTCCACATGTTAGCAAGCGTAAACGGCAAGGCTTTAGCAACTGGTTCTTGTGGGTTGACGATGTCAGAATAAATCTTGTACAGCTTCGCGAGCTCAGGAATGATCCAAGTCTTTATCAAAAGCTATCGAAATTGATTCCACTCAGTGCTGTAAGGAACAGGGATCGACAAGATGTCGACTCAGTTCTCCAAATCTCGGATCCAGCTGTAACTAATGTTTTGAATACCAATGCAGTACATGTTACACATACAGTTGTGCCAGAAAAGTATAGAATCACAGACGACAACAAGCAAGGTGTACTCAAGAGTCCTGTTGCTATTGCCATGGGTCCTCTTGGCAATATGTTCTTAAGTGACATCGGAACTGGTAAAGTTTTGAAAGTCAGGGTCTCACACTATCCAGCAAACATCACGGTTGAAGTAGATTCTCTGGACTGTCCCGTTGGCATTGCTTTGCATAACAATGTGCTTTACATTGCAGAGTCTAGAAAGAGTAGCATCATGTTCAAAGACCTTACTGGCCAAACTATTGTTGATCCAAACAAGTTAACAGTTCCGCAGTTACGAGAGAAACTAGAGGAAACAGGTGCTTGGGAGGAAGGTGACAAGAGGAAAACGAAGAAACCATTGAAAAAGAAGCTGCAAAGAGTCCTCAAAGAGAGAATGTCAAGAAGAGGTACAGCGTGTTCAAACAAGCTTCAAATAAATCACGACATACAGAATCCTTTAGCTTTGGTCTTTGACAAAGATGGCTATTTGTATGCATCTACAAAGCAAGGGACAGTATTCAAGGTCAAAGTGGAGTCTGATCTTGTGAGCTTGAAAGGGAAAGTTATTGCTCAAATTACATTAGACTGTGGCCTTCTCTACGGAATGGCTATTCTCAATGATGAGCTGTACACAGCCTCGCACGACGATGATGGTGGAATCTTTACTGTTACGAAATACTTTCACAAAGTCAAAAATATCACAGAAATAATGATCAAAATTTATCAGCAACACTGTAGACCTTCAATCAGTTATTTTGTTTTGTTCAGTTTGGTTAATTAGGACGTATATGCAAAGAATAAGAGATAAATTACGTATATGCAAAGAATAAGAGATAAAATTTAATCTTGAAAGGGTAACAAGGGAACAAGGTGAAATTTTGGACGGGAACAAGGGAACAGAGTTAAAATTTTGAAGGGAACACGGGAACACAGACCCCCCCTGGGGGACCCTCATTCGTCTTGGACGGATAAACAATTGATACTGCTGTAAAAGAGCACTTTTCACTTTATAACGGGATTGACAGAGTTTAAATGTTTGTTAGAAAGCTACAAGTTGTTTACAGAACTGAGTTTTGTTATGCAAATTACGTATATTCACAGCTACGACCTTCAATTACCAGGGCCATTGCCAGACGAAAATTCTTACCGAGGCAATATCAGAGAAACAACACTTTTTTCATTTTTTTTTATGCATAGCCTCTTACAAGAGAGATAAATTTATTGTATACTAGTATTCAAAATGTTGTTTTTACCGAGGCAAGTGCCTCGGTTCGCCTCATGTCCTGATTACACATATAGCCGACCTCATAAAACCGAGCTGCATATTCACGACCTCGGTATCTAACACCGTTAGATACATATCGATGTTCGATGTGTGATTTCGTTTTTTGCGAAAATGGAAATTGGAGTTTTAATTAGTTTAGTGACTCACAACTCATGATTAAATATGTAGCCGCCATCCACAATTACATTCTGTGAAACCGGAAAAAAAGTAATGGTAGAATGCATTTTCGCAAAGAAAATCACGGATTGAGTGATCAACCGCATTTTTAAAAAATCATTCAAACAGAAAGATCATTTGTGGAAGCTTGTCCAGGTTACAGTTTGAAGCTCGAGGAAAGCATTTAATGTTCTAAAAAACTGACTAAATAAAAGGCGCCACAAACTTAGTAAACACTGAATGGACAAACGGATCGGTTTTTTTACTCATATCAACACGAGCTCAAAATTTCCTCGGGTCAGTGCGGTTTGTCTTCCAAATCCCTGCTGGCGTCATAGATAAATATATTGTTTTGTCTGGAACGACATCCTTGTGCCTTAGTGGATATCGTACAATTTCGAAAAAAATTGTCTTGTCGTATTGCAAAAACCAGGAATACATTACACCCATCCATTTACTCCCAAGCACACATATTGAATATCGGAACGGGAAAAACTCAACTGCACCACATTGAAATATTACTGAACAGCTTTTATTTGAACGGACTCGCCGAAGACACAAAATTTACTCGGAATCCCCTCCTGTCATGAACAACATAATAAAAAACGCCTGAGGAAATGATGAAAGGACTCGAGGTACGTTTACAGACTCACGTTCTGAGAACTACATAAGATGAACCGAGAACTGGCGCGTACAAAAATACGTTTAAAAGCGGTCTTTTCTGTGAAAATCTTCTATATCAGGTGTAAACACTATAAACATATCCCTGTGTTATCAATGATATCAATATTACAAAAGGAAACTACCAAAGCTGATATCATCTGAGCCAATTGGAATAATATGTTATAAAAACTGAGCTTCTTATAGCTTTCAATTACAACTAATCTCTCCTTTTTCACATCGACGGACGCTTAAGAAATTCTCGGGAAGTGTTTCAGTTTCCAATATTCGGCAAATTATACAATAAAAAGAAAAACGTTTTCTTTTTTCAGGCTTTTGCAAATATAACATTATATTTCCAAAATTTAAATTTAGAGCGTTAAGAGGTAGACATGATATAAAAAGATGGAAATTTAATGTTATACAAATAATAATCTAAATTTGCCTTTCTTTTGCAAGGGGTAATGTTTGGGGATTTAATTTTATTTTTTCATCGATGGCTTTAATTAACGATTCGTGCAGCTAATGAAATTAATGAAAATGAAAGGCTCGGGGCATATCACGCTTTTGTGTCGAAAAAAAACCCTCTCCTTTTTTCTTTTACTTGGCGGGGAAAAAAGGTAACACTTTGATCGAACTTTTTAACTTAGTACAAATTTAATTCGCTCAAATCTCCTCGCTTACAGCTAAAATTTGTGTGTGTTGTTCCAAAAATCAAAATTCAAGAAAAATCCCAAATTTCATTTTGTAGAATGTTGAAAAACAAATGGTACCATGCAAATGTGCTGGCGAAAAGGTTTAATAAGGTCACATCATAGGATTTCGTCAATAACTCAAAAGTTAGACTGAATATATTACATGTCTCCATAAATTGATAGCCTGGGAGTGACAGGGTTAATACGCGCTGCGTGCCCATTCTCAGAAATATTCATCAATGTTCCTCCTTTTGTTTTTAGATCGAAATCAATTGAGACACAAATGTATTAAAAAGCCAGCCATTGTTGATACAGCTAAGACGTCTGTGCCGCCGGCAAAATGTTGAAATCTCAAATTGGGTTGTCTTTTAAGAGATAAAGCAGGATTCTTTAAAATTTCAATTGACCTTCGCTATTAAATATTTGCCAAATTGATATGCTCTATATGCAAATAAACTTGATCACGTATTGACTCCACTTTGTCCTTTCCTGCAGTAAACAGTCGTCAAAAAACTCATACGATATTTAAGGCGTATTGTCACCCGATGTTGTTACTGAAATTAAACTAAAAAACGAAAAATGGAAATGTTCGGAATATTGTATAGAAAACAAAACAGGGCTGTACCGATTGCATTGATAACAGTTTGAATGTATGAAATAACGAACTCGCCTGTTCTGTTGATTTGCAAACTTCTGTCAGTCATGACTAAAATACGTTTTATTTTAATTTAACTCGCTTTTCTAAACAGTAGAAAACAAATAAATACATCGTTTTATCGAATCCAATGAAGGGTATATAAACGTGTTTTTTCCTATGCTTCAGAAATGCGTGTGTGCGTCGCTGTATGAATCTAGTTCAGCAGTTTCATAACGTTACAAACCTGTGGAACCCACATCTTACCGTTTCAGTTTTGTTCCTAAATTGTCTCCCAACAAGCGCGTCTTTGGAAAGCAACGGTCCCGTGTGGTGCAGACGGTTAATTAGATCGCAGTGTTACAAGAAGCTTGGGTTACTTGAGCGCGAAGAAAATCAGCTGAATACATTCACATTACATGAACACTTATCATGAACAAACCATGTATATACGAACGGGCCATTCTTCTGAAAGAGAAAGTTAAAGAGGTATTAAAACGGTAACATGCGCATTATATGGGATTTCTCGTATTTTCACTGCTCGCTGTCCTTTTTTCTTTGTTGGCCTAGGTTGTCTCATTCCTCAAATTAAAGAACTCAGAATTAGCTACTAGTCTAGCAAGGTGGTGTCTTACTAAACATACGATGACTAGGTAAATGAAACTGACCTGCTTTGAATTCGCTTTCTCGACGTTTTACGGACATTGCGGAAGGAACAGTAAAATTTTCGTCTAATGATGTGCGAGGTGTTACTTATATATCATTAACGAAAGAATCTCATTGGATGTAAATTCTATCAACAACGGGTTTTGTCTCGGTGATTTTCTTAAGTGCTTTTTTGTGCTACTGGCAGCCCTGCACTAAAACGTATTACATATTTTTTTCAAACAGGATATCTCTTGGCGTTAATGGCTTAATGGCAGGCTACCGCGCTGAAGGCATAGCTAATTAGCATATCACCTGTTCCTTGACGAGCTATATCTATACAAAATGTTCCCAATGCCTCGTACAACGCTGGCAACTTAGTCAATCAGCTAGCCATCCAACGTTTTCCGTAAGCAATATTTGAAGTTATTGCAAACGGAGCACTATAATTTAATTAAACGACATTTTGTGTCCTGAGACGCAATACTGCGGCCAATGAAAACTGAAAAAAAAAACGAGAAATGTATATGTCCCTCGCTGTGTTGGATGATAAAAGAGTAGAATAGGGTATTGTTTATTGACATTTAATTTTCATTTCTGTTTACAATCAAAATGGCCACATCAAGTACCACGTATGACTTGAAATGCATCTGATAAAACTAAGAAAATAGTTGGCAAATGAAGTGTTTTATCCGTTACTTTTGGTCAAACGCCCATCCGATTGATAAGAAAGAAAATGGTTCAGTTAGCAAGCAAACGAAGCATTTTATTTACACTTATATCTTGACTTTGGCGAGATTTTTGTAATGGTTTTTGTTTTATACCAAACAAGCAATTGGAAGCTCTTATGTACTTATTTTAGCATCGATCAGTTATCTCATATTTGTCGTGTTTGCTCCACCTAATTATACTAATATAAATATCCATATTACCCCTTGCGTTTTATTTTATTTTTACTCGCGGCAGAATGCACTCGTTTAGTTTTGCAATATTCACCACCAGATTTCATCGAAAAACAAAGAATTTAAAAAAATAAAGAATCCAGTAAAAAAACTAATTTAACTTCACGTATTTTTCGAGGCAACGTTTTCTTGGCGCTGGGCTGAATATATGTTGCAAAGATAACGAAGGTCCAAAAACTTGACAATATATATACACAAGCGTTTTTATCTCGGTACATACATTTCTTTATCGATCAGCGCTGCAACTGATGATCATTTTCTGGGTTTTATAATAGAGAACGTGTCAACAATGTTTCTTTTTAACTCAGGGCGTTAAACTTATTAATATTTATTAATAGAAAATGCATGTTGTGCGAAGTGAATACACCGGAATGGCGTTTTAAAGGCAAAATAATAAAACATGTATTTTGGCTGCAGCTCAGTGATCGCCCTCCCAAGCGCACGCAACTTTGTTTTCAACATTTAACTCCCGTGGCGTTTTTCTTCGTTTCCGTAAGAGATTTATCTCCGTGCATGCGTCATTGCATTAAAGTTGCGTTATCTAAATGTTAAACAGTGGTGTTGAACTTGTTCTCACGTCTCCGTTTCAGCTGCAATTAAAGATATATTTGTTTGCGTCACTTTCTCGGAGACTAATAAAAAATCACAGCACATCACGTTTTGTACTTTATTTATTCGTTTACTTACTAATTTATTTATTTATATTGTTTACAACCGAATTACCTAACTACACTACACTAAAGAAATACAGATAACACTATCATACTAATAACAATAGCTTTTAGTTACCGAATTTTTTTTCAATATTTCCATGTTCTCCAATAAAATAATGCACTTTATGAGGTCTGTAAAACTGCCAGTGGATGCACGAGGCTTAGGCGAGTGTGATCCGAGCAGTTTTTATGTACCTTAGAAGAGTATTATTTTTTTGGAGAACATACGAAAACCATCTTCTATTTGGATTAGAATTCGTATGATGAGCACAAACCTGCCAACTTGGCGGTTTTCTCCGAAGGTTGTACGAACGTTTCTGATCATGTTCGGAAATTTTCCGAAGATTGCCGAGGAGGTTTCGATTGTAGACCATACATACATACAGACATTATTTATTATCTTTCCCAGAGGGGCTTTTCAACACCTAAAAGGTCGTTTGACATTGAATACGAGCAAACGTGGTAGCTAACGTGGAGTTTTTGATATGCGAAGATACAGGGGCACCCAACGAAATGTTTCGGTAAAATATCTGTTCGGATGGAAGGTTGGCTAAAAATTTCGAAAAATATCACCGAGCGATTCCCTAGACTTTTCGAGGTTTTTCGGAAAACCATGAAGTTGCCCTAGAATTTTCGGAAATAATGCGAAAACCATGAAGTTGCCCTAGAAATTTCGGAAATAATGCGTTCCCTTTTTTATGTCTCATAATTTTCGAATGTTTTTTTTTGTCCGCTAAAATTTTCGTCTGTCGTTAAAAGCTGCTTAAAATGTCGGTGAGCACAGGCAGGGCTTTCATTAAGGGCCGGGCACCGGGCAAATTGACTGGCATTACGCGAGCGGGCCTTCGGCACGCGAGAGCTCCGCTATAAACGCGATCAAACAAACGGAACAAAGATGAATCCTGTATATGAATGCAATAGAACAACTGAGTTTAGATCCTGCTGTTTGGAACCATAAGAGAAGACTCAGTGCCATTCGTATAATTTACACCCCCCTAACGTTTTCGGATGAATAGGTTTTACGCCTATAATATTCGGATGAGCATTTATATTGCCTAGTATTTTCGCTAAATTGCTATACGCACAAGTATATAAAAAATGTCTCCTAAAATTTTCTTATGAAAGTATTGGCTACTCCATGGCTAAAACTTTCGGATGAGGAAAAAAAGCCCCCTAGAACTTTCGAAGCGACCAAAGTTCCCCTAAGATATCCGAACAGATAAATATTTTTTAGGGCAGCTTCAAATTAACCAAACAGGCTTCTAAAGCATAGAGAAATACATATTAGACATTTCTGACGCATTTGGAAACATTCGGTCGTTGGGTGCCCCTGAAGATAGAAGTTGATATCTTCATGTGTCGAGATATCATTTATCCGCGGTGGGAGAAGCCTTGTATTTCACTGAAGTTTATACAATCATGCAGCTATATTTTAATTTATTTAAGGCACTGAGGCACTGCCTAACTTAATAATAACTAATATTAAAATTAATTAATAACTTATATTTGTTAAATCATAAGCTTTCCAGTGCTTTTATAAACATGACGGAAATATATCTGGGGCGTACAGAAAAGAGGAAAGCAAAGGGCCTCTAGTCAAACATTTTGGACAATTTTGAAAGTTCCTGGCATTAAGAAGATATTTTAGCGTTGATTTTTTTTCCAACAAATATTTTGAAATAATCTGCTTTTCGCTTGTCAAGATATTCAATCTAAAGGAAAATATGAAATCAATTGACCAAAAACGAGAGAAAGAACACAACGTTTCTGCCATGTGGATTTAAAAAAAACGGCTTGATGTTTGTACTTTTCATTACAAATATTGTCATTTCAATACGAGTTATGTTCATTTCACATAAAATGTGTTCATTTCAACAACTTTGTGAGAAAAAGTATGAATTTTGAAGCACATGGCGCCCCATGGGTTTCTACTGCACTTTTTAAAAATGAAACCTCGTATCAATAAAAAAACGGCCTTTTGTTTTGTTTTGGGTCGCTTTGTCTGCCTCGCGATCAGAACTTTGTGACTTCCATGACTGTTTCCTCCCTGTAAAACACCGCTACATTCAATGCTTGAGACAATCGACAGAACGCAAGATATATTATAGAGAACTGCATTAAAAATTGTTATCTAAAGTGTAGAAAAACTTTTAAATTGTAACAAATGTCATACCTTAAACATTGACAATCATCAATTTACATTGTCTCATATCGTAACTTTTGAATGATTGAACAGTGAATGAATGAATGAATGAATGAATGAATGAATGAATGAATGAATGAATGAATGAATGAATGAATGAATGAATGAATGAATGAATGGGGAGCGTTACAAAAGTCCATCAGTGTAGGTTTTTTTATTGCTTCTAGGGGAAGTAGTACTGGCGCCACAAACTGAAAATATCGACTGGTAAATTTCAACGTGTCAAGAATAGCGTCGCTAAGATCATCTAAGCCGCCTCTTTTTGACGCGCTTCCTCTCTGGTGTGTTGCCTCGATGATTGATCGAACGCCCACCACGTGTCGGTAATGGCGCCACGCTGCAAAGGGCGGCTGCTTTAATACGCAAACTGCGAGGTTTCTCTAAATGTCAACCAAAAGGAAATGCCAGACATTATGTCTTCTCTGAGGTCTTCTATGCTTTTGAAGAAAATGTGACAACTGTTGTGATCATAAGAAAGCAATGCGTAGGCTGGCGTCTTGGTAGAGTGAGCTTTTTGAGCGGGATTCACTGGTGAGTTTTTGACGTTTATTGTGCAAGCCACTCTACTTTGATTACAATATTGAATTTACCAGAGACACCCGACGATGAATGTCAGTTAGTCAAACGCTTGTAATGGCGTTGTACTGTTTTTCCATATCATTTTACTGCCTTTAAATGAAACTGTGTGAAAGCTAATAACGGTTCAGCGGCAGAAAATTTTAGGAAAGGAAACTTATCCACTGAATTTACTGATCTGCCCTCTCCTTTCCTAAAATCCTAACTGACCTTATTTCGTACCCAACACGACATTTTATCGCTTCTGGAAACAAAAGGCGTTAAATTTGCCGAAGTTACGAAAGTTTGAGGCGACATTTTCCTTAAGAAAGCCGAACAGCTCCCGAACATCTTCCGAACATTTTCCGAACACTTTTTATCCCTTCCGGAAACAAAAGGCGTTAAATTTGCTGAAGTTACGAAAGTTTAAGGCGACAATTTACTCAAGAAAACTCTAGTTTTTAATCTATTGTAATTAATTACGAGTTTTTAAGATGACTAAGGTATTCCAAACCGCTTTCCAACAGATTTACGAGGCCGCCTGGCAAAATAGTTGATCCTGAGCCTACGAAAGACATGTTATCAATCGAAACACAGTTCGACTCCCTAGACATGCTATATTAGTATGAATAAACATGCAAAATAACTTAGACCTATAGACTTATTCCAGAATTGCGACCATTCCAATTTGAAATCATTAAGCAGTCGGCACGCCAATCTGTTTTCTTTGTAATATTCTTTATCAGCTTTTTCCATTTTTATGAGTTGTTATAGTTATGTCTTTAACAAAATTTGAGAAAGAAAAAGCGAAAGATCAGACTTTCAGGTGAATAAAAGGGATGTATACAAATTGAGGACCTGGGTCCATGGACTACCCCTGTGTTACTTTGCTGTTTTGTGACCTTTTGTATTTCGCTCAAATTTTACGCAATGCTTATTTTTTAATATTTTTTATGGTTAATACAGCGCACGATTTTTTTTACACCATGTATTTTTGTGTCTGTACATGGCGAAAGCACATTCCGGTTAATAAAAATTTTCAATAAAATAACCTAAAAAATTATCCGAGTAACACTTCAACATTCTAAAAATATCCAAGAAACGGAACTGAAATTTCAGTAAAAACAAAAATGTCATCATATACCTTGGACTTTAATTTTCTACGCAGTATTGTTTACTTTATTTTTATTTCTGTTTTTGGTTGACTAGATCTTCTCCAGATCCTACGTACACCAGCAACATTTTCGTTCACTGTCAGTTTGCTTCTTATTCACTTGTTTAATTTATACTTCGAGAAAGTATAAACACTTTCATTTTCAGTAAATTGAATTTGGTTCAACCACACACTTTTAATATTGTAAAAAGATTGTGAAAACACTTCAGTGGATTGAAAAACAAACACGAGGGTTAAATTATTCGAGTCTATGTAAAGAAATAGTTAAGGCATCTGCTAGAATCCAAACGTTTTAATGTTAGCCGAGCGGCACACCAGAGTGGCCTGGGAGCCGGTAAATATTCTACGTAGCATCGTTCGGCGTAAATTACTTCCTTTATGTGACTCATTTGTTCAAGTTTTTACGCCCGAAAAAAAAAACGAAAATAACAAAGAAAACCCCTAGCCTCTCCGAAAGCAAAAGATGTTAAATTCAAATTAATTTACAGTTGAAACTAAACTTTGCGTGATTTTGGTTACTAAAGGCGCCTTCACACTACAAACTGACTAAAGTTGGCAAACGCGCCATGGAGCTATTAAAAGTGCGGGAAGTTTTGATCAATTGATGAGCAGGATCTTTTGTGAGCACGGTGCTAAAGAACGAACAGTATGATTATTGAATTTAAACTACTGGCCGTTTCTTCCGTTCCATTATACATTGCTGTGTACTTATAAAAAGTTTTACAAAATTGTTTTGCCTTGTTTCCTTCAAGTTAGTTATTGCGGCAATTTTTGTTTTGTGAACGTATACGTTTAATTAAAAAGCTTATATCGATCAAACTCTTGCTCTCAAGGGTATTAGACTTGAACTACAGTTTAAATGGAATTTCAAAAAGTTCATGTTTACCTTTAGGGTTGAACTGTCAGATGCAAACTACTGCAACTGAAAAAAGTCTTATTAAAACCAAGTCACTCAGATAAGATAAAATCTAAATTATCGTGCTCTGAAATTGATCTTATAACTATTTTCGTCATACAGAAAGGCACAACCTTTAACTTAAAGAAGTAGCTTCCCTTAATTCTGAAAAATTCTTAATAAATCCAATCAATTGGGGAAAAATTGAAAACTTAATTTATTTAAATGCACGGCGACAGGATCATTTTAACTGATCCAAATTCGGTGATCATGAGAAGGCAAGGATCCTCATGAACGTTTTCATTTGGGCTAAATTTTGATCTAATTTTGACAAAACGAGAATAAGCGCATCCTTTCGTCGACGGTTTCTAATATTCAAAAGGTAATTAAACTAATTCTCGCCACGTTGTTCACGTTGTCCGGCAGTCACGTTTTATTTCGACATAAAGAGAAGCTATTGTACGAAAACTCTGTGACCTCTCTTTTGAAATTTTCTTCAAGTTAAGTTAGCTCAAGTTTTCTGTTTCAAACAACGACGCTAAAGCTGTCTAACGATTGTTTTATTGGTTCCAGGCATCTGCTTTATTCTTATTTTTATTTTTTTCTTTTCAGTTATAAAAAAAAACAGGTTTTAGTTTAACTGAAAGGAGACAAATAGTGCGAAACTGAGACGGTTAACTTTATTTGTGTGGAAAACCGAAATCAAATAGCTTCATCGGAAAAGATCGAATTTCTGCAATATCAACGGCCTATAAGATACCTATTTTAGCGAAATATTTCAATATTGGTCGTAGAATCGGAATATAGAATGTGAAGTCGTACAGTCTTCGTTTAAAATGGCGGGTTAACTGCTAGTTGTTCAAGTTTGAAACATAAAGTCGCCAATATAATAAATAAATAAATATAAAACTGCTCTTGTCTGACAAATTTCAAAAAAAAAAAACTAAATACGTTTCTATTTTCATACACGCACAGTTAGACTTTCAGTTAAAATGCAAGCCTTACCTTTGTGAATATGATGCGCAACAAAATTAAGAGGATCCGGTACGATCGTTCTTACTATGTGTCCCTCAGTTTTGAAATCGGCCGTTTAGCTTGTGTCGGTTTCTTTTATATCCTGAGAAATGATTTTGCATTTCTTTGGAAAACAATTTGCCTTGTCGATCATTACGCTTGACTGTCGTGCCATCTTGGAGCCCTCTTCATCAGGTTTTCAAATAAAAATTGTTTACATTCGATAAATTGTTCCGCCAAGTAAATAATTGTATGAAATGAAATGCCGGAATTGTTCTAAAAGTGGACTTTATTGAACATCTGTATAGCTGCATTGATCGTTGAAACTAAGCGGAATTTGAAATAATTCTAACTTATAATGTCTGCAGGCCTGATTTTTTATGATCATATCGACCTGGGTAGATGGAACGAACAACGTAGCGATCAACCATTTCATAATTTAAACTCTATAACATTGAGCAGTAGCCTTTAATAGTTTATTAAATTCTTTTATGCAAATTTTTGTCATAACCTCTGGCGCAAAACGTTCTTTTCCTAATTAAAAACAGACTATATATGTACGGCCATATGTTTTGCCTTTACCTAAAAAAAAAACAGCAATATATACCTGTCCCAAAGAGTTATCCTGCCAGGACATTTGGAGCATGCAGTTGTTGGTATTGGAAAGAACAATTAGTATTTATTTTATCAAACAGTGAAAACCGACGGAAATTAAACGAAAAGTAAAATGAGAGAAACAATGTTTGCACTCACTAAAAACGTCATTGAACAAACACTTCTGTCAACTATTTATATCGGTTTTTAATCAAAACTACTTTTGCTCTTTCCTTTTATATTCACCATTGTCTCACTCTCTCTCACGCTTTTCTGATTATCATAAAAAATAACGCCTTTAAAAAAGGAAAATCTTTCCCTTGTGCAAGACGTGAGATTTATCAACATTTAAACAAAAACAGCTTTATCTTCTTTCCCAACTCATTCCGAAATTTGATTCTATTTTGATAACTCTAGAATTACTCTATTTTTCCTCATCCACTTAAGTTTTGTTTTAATTGAATTTGGACGCCAGATCGTTGAATATTCAATGCAGGGACGTGCGAGTTCTTTTTTTATTGTTTTAATTGTGTTATTCTCATACACGTGCATGGAAGCCTCGACTTCCCAAATATTGATCATCTTTTCAAATACAACTTCACCTATTTTTATTTTATGTAAATATTTTCGAGACAACTAATTGTGTGCGACTTCCGAGTCCCTGAACACTAAGAGAGCCAAAAATCAAAATCAGCCAAGAATCCCAAATTCATTTAGCAAAATAACGAAAAACAAATGGTACTGCTGAAGAAGAAGTTTCATTTGAATGGTCACACCACAGCATTCATTGACAGAAACAAAAGAAACAATATCTCCATAATTGACTCTGGGAGTGAAATGGTTAAAAACACAACTAATTTATTTGGCGAAATTTCCTTCGATTATAAAGTTTGCATTAATGAAAAATCATGAATTTCATACAACGTTGTTCTTAAAAACTTTCCCATTCCTACCTTTCCCAAAGATGCTTTAATCAGTACTATTTTTGTAGTTGTACCCAGCGGGAGGTCAATGGGTACGTGCCACGGCGGACAACTTTACGGAAATTGCTTAATCATATTTGCCTCAAACATTTTGTTTCCTCGTACGCTTTTATTTCATTTCGTTCATTTTTACAATTAAAATTTGATTTTATAGTTTTCTGATTTAACCGTTTAAAAAAGCAGATGGAAGTTAGTATTCAATACGAGCCCTTGAAAACGGAGACAAATCAATTCAGAAAAAAAAAATCAAAGAATGAAAGTAGTGTGGATTTGATAAATATCAACCTCGACAATAAGTATAGGAAATGTTAAAAACGGCTCAGGCAATTTAAGAACTTTCGCCGGAAACATCACGAGTGACCATACTTGTTTACCATTTACAAAAAAAAAATCGGGAAATTCCGGTCGGAAATATCCGTTCGGAAAGAACGCGTTCCATTTGAACCCAAGTTTGAATCCTGCCATTTGAAGTTGAACGAAGACTGGACACCAGTTTCATCAAAAATGGAGGCTCGGATGCTTATGTTGCACGAAATCTTAGGTGCGTACGGAAGAGGAAATTCGGGATATACTTCATGGTGGGTTTTAATTTATGCACATCAAAGAATCCGGCACTTATTTAGGGCTAAAAACTAATTTTAAAATGGTTAGCTTTTATTTACTGTTATGGATATCACTACCCATAACAGTAAATAAAAGCTAACCATTTTAAAATTAGTTTTTAGGATCCCTAAATGATAGGATCCCTATATGGTCTGTTACCATGAAGTATATACCGGAAATTCTGATAAATTCGGAAGATGACGGTGAGATTACTATTTTACGCGGGAAACAGTTAATTAAGGAAAGTTCCGGTGGAAATTCGACTTTTTCAACGATTTAACATTTACAATTTCACCTACCTACAGTACCTACGGCGCAATTGTGATTCACACTTCGATGACTTCCAAAATCTTCGAATGTTTCATTCAGTTGAACCAATCAATTACAGCCAATAAGCTCCTGGTTAAAGGCATACATGAAGTACATACCTGAGCGTTACGGGAAATCCGCTGAATGAGTTGAGTGCAGGCCCAAAATACGAGAAGATCGATCGAGTCTTCCACGTTCCCCAGCGGGCTTATACTTGTCGGATAGTTTTGCGTGCATATAATTAAAAACCTCCATGAAGTACAAGCCCTCCAGCGCCTGCATTCACTCACTTCACTCAGCATATTCTTGCCTTGACAGGCAAACCAAGCGTGAAAGTTTTGAAGTTCATCACAGAAGTTCAAAAAATAATTTAGAAGCTGGCACTTGTCGAAAGCTCATTTTAATGCAGTTATTAAAACAACTATAAAGTGTTCGTAGATCGTAGCCTTTTAGAGAGTGATTTTCTTTAAACCGTGAAATGATTACTAAGCTAGTAGGCACTAGTAGGCACTGTATTAGACACTCATTCCATTGCTTTCTTTTGGTTAGCCTTCAACTAATTTTGGCTAATTTTGATTAATTTCTAGATACTGTTTTACGGTCTAAGTCACTCTATCACAATCAGCCACAGAAAAATACCGCGCGGATGTGAAGACTTCAGTGATCTGGATTCCCCGGGGGGGGGGGGGGGGGGGGGGGGAACTTGACCAATTTTTGGATATAGGGGTGCCGCTGAGGGTCTAAGACCCTGACCCTGTTTAGGACAAAAATAAAAGAAAATATATACCCTGTGTAGGACAACACCCTCTATTTTAGGACCCTGTCTAGGACACGGCTCGTGTATTGATCTGAGCTTTTAAAAAATGGTAGACGGATCCTTTGAAACGAAAACGACTTCGCCTTCGCCTGAATATACTAATCACGACAAGGGAAGTCACCGTGAATAGATAGTAAATGGCACGCCTACACTGACTCCCTTTGTGGGGTTACGTTTGCGTCGCATTGGAGCCTTCAGATTTTTGCTCGCACGAGCGTGTCTTTGAGGGATTTGCCTCTTTTGTATGATATTATCGGAGGTTTCTTGTAAATGGTTTTTAGCAGTGGCTGATTTTGTATTAAACTCCAGTTATCCATCACTATTTGTTTAAGATTTTGCACTGCTGGGTGGTACGTAGTGACAAAAGGCAATATCTTATCATGAGTCTTTTTCTTTTGTTCGAGTGCCGACTGTCTGAAGGCGAAATTGACCCCTACCCACGCGCTATAAGGCGCAGTTTGAAGTTAGAGAGGCACTCTTCAAATGTTGTTTTTGAAGAGTTCGTTTTCAGTAGTCTAATTGCTTCGCCTTTGATAAAACCTCTTTTTACGCCTGGCGGATGGCAAGAGGTAAAGTGTGTATATTGAAAGGTTTCAGTCGGTTTGTAGTGTGTCTTGATGTCCAGGATGGATTCGCTTTTAACCCTTTCCCCTTTGAATACAACTGTATCGAGGAAAGTTATTTTGTTCTCTGATACCTCGGCTGTAAATTTAATGGTAAGGTGGAGTCTGTTAGCTTGATCAACAAAGAGATGGACTTGTTGTATATTGCTGTTCCAAAGGGAGAAAATGTCGTCAATGTAACGTTTCCATACTCTTGGCTTGGTATTGCTTTGTTGAATTATTCTTGTTTCAATTTCCGCCATGAAAATATTTGCAAATGACACTGCCATTTTTGTTCCCATAGCGGTTCCATGAGTTTGGAGAAAATTTTCGCCATTGAACTGGAACGAATTCTCCTTTAGGATTAAAACAAGCATTTCGTTTAGGAAACGTGTAGGTATCGGAGGGTTGTTATTGTGGAACTTTTCGTATGCTTTGCATACTACTTCTATTCCTTCCTCCTGTGGAATGTTTGTATACAAGCTAGTGACATCCATTGAAACTAAAATTGTATCCTCGCCCATTTTAGTTTTCTCTATGAATTTGATGAAATCGGTTGTATCCTTAATATAGGATAGTTGTTTTTGAGCGATAGGCTGCAGCAGACTATCCACAAAAGAAGATATTCTTTCCGTAGGGCCTTCACAGCCCGAGATGATGGGTCTGCCGACCGGTTTAGGTTTGTGGATTTTCGTTAGCGTGTAGAATATTGGTAATCTTGGCGGTTTGGGATTTTGTAAAAGCCATATTTTTGTCATGTCGTCTGTGCTTGCCCTGATGTAGCAGAGAGATAAGTTTGTTAACTCTCTCTTGTGTGTCTCTAACCATCGATATTTTGAGAGGTTGGTAGTGCTCTCTATTTTTAAGTTGCACTAGGGCCTCATTTATTTTGTCCGTTTTATTCATGAGGACTGTTGTTGTTCCTTTATCTGCCTTTTTAAGGTTTATGTCAGAGTTGGTTTTAAGTTCAGTGATGGCTTTGACCTCGCTACATGACAGGTTATTTTTTGGCTTTGTTATTTTAATCTCAGAGAGTTGTATTTTAATACTCTCCAAATAGCTCTCAAGGGCAACGGATCGTTGAACCGGTGGAATCCAATTCGATTTGACGTGAAATGGATGCGGTTCTTTATTTTGGCCGTGAAAGATATATTGGAGGCGCATTCGTCTCGCAAATTGTTCAAAATCCCGCAAGAGTCCTTGCCTTATTTTAGTTTCGTTTGTCACGGGTGTTGGGATGAATTTAAGTCCCTTTGATAACACGCTGACCTGGCTGTCAGTTAGCCGATGGCTTGAGAGGTTTTTAAGATATTTTTCATTTGTCTCCCTTTCTGTGGCTGCCCGCCTTTTTTCCATGTTTCTCCTACGCTTATTGCGTCTTTTGTTCTTAGATAAGGAATCGCTCTTGTGTATATGGCTAGTTATGCCGTTTGGAGTGTCAGAGAACACACTGTTATAAACTTCATCTGGTTATTTTCTTTTGCAGGATTCTGCAATACATGTTTACACACAATATCTATAAGATCTGAAATTTGTTTTTGTAATTCGGCTAAATTTACATTGCTTTGGTTTACAGTTTTGTTAGCCGAATGCGACTCACTAAGAGTTTGCCTTTTCACAACAGTGCTGCTTTTGTTTTTAAAGAAGTCCGATCGAGCCCTGAGTTTTATCTTATGGCTATCAAGCCGCCTTTTGTGTAAGCGAGTGAGGGCATTAACTTGCCCCTGTTCGGCCTGTTGTTTTATGTATCTTATTTCTTTTTCAAAAGTGCTGTCCGGCGCTACATTAGGTTTCGCCGAGTATTTCAAAGATATCGGACAAGTCCGATTTTTTAAATGTCTCTCCAGTTTGGAGATGGATTCCTCAGTTCTTGCTATTTTGGCCTCCACAGATTGTTGATCTGTGTATTTTCTTTTGATTGCTCGCTTTGGTTTTGGCGGGCTGTTCTCCCTCGAACTCCTAGGCGGGCTCCCTGCTTGGTGGGTAGTTTTTTCTTTAGGTCTGGGTTGTGATGGTGGAGGACTCTTCTCCGCGTCATCTTCTTCGTCAAAGTCCATTAAATCAAGGTCGTTCTGTCCATCGGGACGATAGTCTGGTGTTTTAGGCGGCGAGGGATCAAAGTCCTCATTCTCTTCACTATTTGGGCGAAGGTATTTCGCCAGTGGGTCAGTGTCAATCGCGTTGTCAGACATCAGTGAACTGTACTGATTCTTTGCTGGGTCTACAGCAGGACCGGCGGTTTCGACTCTTTGCGAGTCTCCTCAGCTGCTGTTTGAAGACAACTGTTGTAGTGTTTTAAAAGGGAAAGGTAGAGAAGTTTTTCTCAATTCCGCTCCCGTGGAAATTTCATTTGGCGACCGTTTTATATACGTGGACCGTTGACGGTTGGGATCGGTTTTGCATTGTTCGTATTGGCTCTTGTTAGTGGTAACAGTAGCAGCCAATGAGGTGGCTGTGTTTTCGATCCGGCCGTACGTGAAGCTAAACTTGTGTTTTCTCTTTTGTCACTACGTACCACCCAGCAGTGCAAAATCTCAAACAAATAGTGATGGATAACTGGAGTTTAATACAAAATCAGCCACTGCTAAAAACCATTTACAAGAAACCTCCGATAATATCATACAAAAGAGGCAAATCCCTCAAAGACACGCTCGTGCGAGCAAAAATCTGAAGGCTCCAGTGCGACGCAAACGTAACCCCACAAAGGGAGTCAGTGTAGGCGTGCCATTTACTATCTATTCGCTAAGTCAACTGGAACCATACCCTGTTCAGGACAGATTCGGACCCTGTTTAGGACAGACTCAGGTTAAATTATATATGAACAAAAACAATGAACTGCAAGGCTGATCTGACCACGTAAAAAAGAAAAAAGTAAAATTTGCGAGACATCATCACGATAGAAACCGATAAAGTAGGATCGTAACCGTGGACAATTGTTTCGTTGTTATGGCAACTCATCATCCTTGTTCCCCGAAACACGTGATGTGGCACGCGTGTTTCGGGTGACAAGTGAGTACATAGTACGAAACCTGATATTGTGAACGGGTCATTGTGCAGTCTATTTGCGTTGGCTTTCTTGCTGGCGACATTTAGATCGTTACACCGTGCTGATGAGTTGCAATAACAACGAAACAATTGTCCACGGTTACGATCCTACTTTATCGGTTTCTATCGTGATGATGTCTCGCAAATTTTACTTTTTTCTTTTTTACGTGGTCAGATCAGCCTTGCAGTTCATTGTTTTTGTTAATTCATTTTTTTTGGCTGGTTAGGTCTCTCGTAGATCCCACGTATCTTTAGCAGCATTATCGTTTGCGGTCTTCTACAGTTTACTTTTAAATTATATACCCTGTTCAGGACAAAAATGCCAAAAACCATACCCTGTCCAGCGGCACGTCACGTCCCCGTATAGGTCATATAAGGGAGTACCCCCCCCCCCCCCCCCGGGACTGGATTATCCGGAATTTCGCTCAAATGTGACTTGAAGTTGTTTAGACTGTTTACGGTGGCTTGCACCTGTTCTGTTCTGTGTTGGACACTTTTAGAAACTGCTAAAGATGTCTGATAAAAGCTTTGTGATTTTTGGTCTAGAATAGGGTATCATTTTCCGCTAAACTGATCAGTTGCGTGTTGAATTTAGTCTAGACAAGGTTTACTGGCAAATGGCATTTAAAAATCGGTACGGCGGGCAGTACGGCATTTTTACTGACCCCTGGTAACTAATAACTGTGATAGTGAACGAGTTTCTGGAAAATAGCGAGTCTGGAATAGGTCTAGGATAGGGTAGAGTTTTTCGGTGTTTAGTTTAAATAGAGTTGCAAAATGCAGCTTAAATGGTCTAGTATAGGTTAAGGGTCTCAGAGTCTCAGCGGCACAACCCCACCCAAAAATTTGCAGAGTAACCCGCCGCCTTCACCCCCCTCTTCCCCTCCGTGAAAAAAGTCGGCACACACGGGCGACTGGTCGCCTTCGTGTGAACTACATTTACTAATTACTCATGCGCAAAGCGCAATGAGTTAAACAATGCCCTTCGTTTTTCTTTTTTTCTTTTTCTTTTTATTATTATTATTATTATTTTTATTTTTTGTCACGATTTTGCATGCAAATTTCAAGGTTTTCCCTTACGCGCAAATAAGCGTCAGAGACGCGTTGTTTAGCCGAAAAACAAAAAAAGGGACGCAAAATACCAAAGAGAACCGGTCCTCTTGAACGCACATGTTCTAGAACGATAGTTTACTAATAATTAGTTTAGAACTGAGTAGATCTACAAAAAATCTTTTTTGAGAATAAAATATAAAGACTTTTGAATCTTCTTTTTTAGTCTGACTCCTTTTTTAAAACTAAAAAGAGCCATACTCCTTTGAATGGTTCTGAAGCTTGCTTTTTTGATGTTCCGATCGGGGGAACCACATTGAAACTCCTTGCAGAGGCTTGGGGACTGGTGTTTCATTGTGAGGCATTCTGGGACAGAAAGTAAGTTGAGAAAACATGGCGGATTCGGAAGAGGTTGAAAGAATTTACATGGTTGAAAGAAAAAGATCAAAAAATGTACTGCGATATCTGTAAGTCAACAAGTAAGAGAAACCTTTCACAAGTACAGGCTGTAATCTTCAGAAGTCGGCCCTGGAAAGGCACCAAAATAAATTTTTGATGTAACTTGTCACCTGAATCTTAGACCCTGTTAGCGTTATACTTGTAGTGTATCTTTTATTTGGAAAGAGTTGATATTAAACCTTAAGAGCTGTAAGAGGTTATTTTCAAATTTCAGTGTTATTTGTCATTGCGAAGTTTCTGTTAAGTAGCACTGAAGTAAGCACATTTTCTATTGTATCTTTCTGACAGAGTTCATGAACTCATGAATCATTTTCAAGTAAACTAAACAGTAACACAAACTGATTGAACAAAAGATATGTTTATTTGAGTGCCTGTAGAGTACAGTACACCATATTACGGCGACAGTGACCAATAAATTATGCACTGAAACATTACATTCTTTTCCTGGAATTTGAAACAATGCTAATCTTAGGACCCCCACTGTTCCCTCTGGGACCCTGAAACTTTGGTTAAAGGAGTCTTAGGGACTCCGAAAGGAAAATATCGAGGGAAAACCCTGAAATTTATGCACGCATATTTTAAATTGCGCACTTCCGGTTCATAGCTTTGCCATCTACACTTCCTGTTTAGTGACTTCCGGCTACTCTCACTTCCGGTAAAACAGCGTTACTGAAGTGTCACGACAGCGTCTCCTACAACCCTACTTACATTACTAATGTTCACGTTAGGTATATATAAGACTCAGAAGAATTACTGGCTTCATTGTGGTACAGCCTTCATTTACAAAACATTCAGTAGTAAACAACGTGTGATTGAATGAAAGGGGTAACTCTTCTCCATGTAGGGCATCTTATGTTTAAAATATATCATAAAACTTTCTTACGCATGCGCACGAGTATAGGCTGCTTGAAGCCTCTTGTTCTGGGCAAAAAATCTAGTTGCATCTGGCCGCGGCGGCTGGTTGCAGAACTTCAAACTGGTTTAAATTGAAGCGACTGGTTGCGGCAATCTCCTCGTGTGTACTGCTCGTGTAACTAGTTGCGGCAACCAGATAAAATAATGAACCAATGAAAGGCCAAATCAAACCGTTCCTGCAACAAGTCGCCTCGTGTGTACTCTACTGCTCGCGATACTAATCGCCGCGACCAAATAAAAGAAAAACCCAACAAAAACCAAATCAGTCGCTCTTCGGGTAAACAACTACTGGCACTACTCGCCTCGTGGTAAATGAAACTTTGTCAGAAAAGAACAGCGACGAAGCTGTAGTTACACAGTGAACAGCTGCTCGAAGGTCTTGTAGGCTTTTCTTTGGATACCGTCAAAACAAATATCATCATTTTCGTGTCAAGTGACTGTGTTCGTGTGGGAAAGAATTCCTTGATTGTGATCACTGAGCTGAGCTACTGAACAGAACCTTCTGGTGGTGTTGTTTATTATACTAAGAAACATAGAATGCACGATCACTGCGACAAACCGTTGAGAGTGGCCGGATCTGGGTTCCCAGACCTAGATCGGTATTAATACTTGAAGTGAAACAAAAGAAACGGCAAACTGATCCTTACGGCAAAAAAAACAGAAGCAGAAGAAAATAAAATAAAATAAAAGTGGAATATAATAGTGCCCAATATTTCGCTTTGCATAACAAAGCTACTTCAGGGGCTAGCACTATAAATGATTACCAAAATATTGGGCACTATTATATTCCACTTTTATTTTATTTTCTTCTGCTTCTGCTTCTGTTTTTTTGCCGTAAGGATCAGTTTGCCGTTTCTTTTGTTTCACTTTTATTATACTATACATGGTAGTTTTGAGTCTGTGTACGAAATCCTTAATCTTATTTTCTTTTTAAATAAAACTGAAAAGAGACATTTTTTCTGTTCTTGTTTTTTTCATTGCGTTCGACGATAGGAGACCGCTCCCTAATTTCGCGAAGGCAGTCTTTTTTATTAAGATTTTTTGGGTTCAACCACGATTTAGACCCGCCCAGGCACATTCATAACTAAATTATAGCCTTATCAATGAGCAAAGTTATACATTTATTTCTGAACACTTCCTCAAGCTACAATGCTTAGTCAAGCGCCTTTTATGCATCACTTAACACTTTTTTCTTCTTAAGTACAAACACACATATTCGCTGGGCAATTTCCCAAAGCGCAGTTATCCTTGCACCATTGATCCATATTTGCATTCCCCTGCCACGCCCCAGTAGCCTGACAAGTACCAGAGGGGGGTGCAGTAGTGGTAGGTTTGGTTGTGGGGACGGATGTGGATGGTCCTGCGGTAGTTGGGGGCAGTCCTGTTGGTCCAGGATCTCCACCCAAAGCTTTCTTGACTGCATTCATTAAGGGATACCTACGACGAGAAAATAATTCATTTTTGCATTAGTTCGGTGAGAGTAAGGGGCTGTTTACATGATACTGGTATGAGTTTCACACCGGTATAAAGTAATACTGCGTTAACATGAAAGAACTGCAGGACCGTAGCACAGTAAAAATAATTGGTGGGGGGGGGGGGGGGGGGGGGGGGGGGGGCAATCACAAGCGCCAAAGGCGCGAGTTTCTAGGGGGGTCCATAGTAGGGGTCCATAGCATTTCCATAGCATGGCGGCCTAAACACAGGGCATTTGAGGGGCTGTACACTTTCTAGGCTTTCATCCAAATTTATAACGAACTGTTGGGTGCTCAGCCAGAATGTCGTTTTGTAACTGGTTTGTGTTAGTGATGCATTAGATATGTTAACTAAAGAGACAGATTAAGGCCTAAATTAAAAACGAAACGGACAATATACGTTTAACAGGAGAAAGAATAAGGCTAAAAGAAGAGAAAGAAAGCAATTAAATCGCCAAACGAGCAAGTAAGATTGACATTGCCATTTGTTGTTGTTATCAAAGCGGCAAAAACTTCACAACACAGGTACGCTTAAATAAAATTTGCTTCAGTTCGTTTTTGTCGGAAAGTTTCTTTTCTCGATAAATTAGGCTTTGTTCAGCTTCTCTAGATAACCAAATGTTAACAACAATGAGTTGAAAAGTTGTTCTTGTCAGTTTGCGATAGAATATTTTCACTTCGGGCTCCAGCTCACTTCGGATAGTTTCAAGTCTGAGTGACTCTTGAAAAGTCTGAAAGGTTTCCCTATAATTTTGTCCTTCTATATTATAAACAAGTAATCGCACGTTTCCTCGTAAGCATTTAGTGATATAACATGAAAATAAGTTAAGCGAAATTTTGTTATTTCCGAGTCGGTGGTACAGTTTCCATTTAAAACTAGATATCAAATACCTTCCTTTCCCGCAGAAAGTTCCCTTGAAGTCGTCCAGATCAAGTGCCCAGAACATGGCGCCGAGTAGATTTTTTTCTTTGATGAGGGAGTTCACCTTCAGTTTCAAACTGTTCTCATCATCAAACCCGACCCACTGATCCCCTTTATATCCATACGGGGCTTTCACTATATCATCCTGTACCACCGTTAGGCCCATCGTACATATTTCGTAATAAGACAGGAATCCTGCTTCTCTGGTGTACTTTCCAGCGATAGCCATGCCGCTGGTCGGAGCTCCTAGTCCATGGTTGTTAGCATCCGCAAGTTTAAACGATCTGCCGTACGTCGCCAATCCCAATGCGATCTTCTGACATGGCATACCCTGTGTGGTGAGAAAAAGTGCGAAAAGGGATGTGCAAGCGTTAACATAAGATTTAACGCGGTTGCCATGTTTCCACACAAATTACGTTTCCTCCGTTATGGCTTTTGGAGGTGTCCCTCGACCGTATTTCCTTGAATAATAGCCGTCCCTTGATAAGTCGCCACCACCCCTCCCCCCTCGAATAATCGCCCCCTTTTGGTGGAAATATTTAAAATAATCGCCTCCCTCGATTAATCGCCCCATCCCCCACCCCCAATCCCCTCCCCTTTCTTTCACATCTTCCCAGTCAAGTTAAAAATTCACTTGTTGTATAGGGAACAATTCGTTACAGTTACAGAAAAGTTACAAAAGCACAGCTTTCATATAGTTTTTCTATAGTCATCTGTGACGTTCGCGTATTTGACTCTTTCCTTTATTTCTTGGAGCTGTCTAATAAGCACATTAGCAGGTTAGGACTTCCAGCGAGCAATATTTGAAATCATCGCCCCCCTCGATTAATCGCCCTCCCAGACTAACTATGGTTTCAGTTTTTGTGATCAAGCTACAATCGTTTGCAAAATACCTTCGACCACCCTATATTTTAATTGACTTTTTAACAATTTTCAGTCTACATTGCTGATGTTCGCTTCCCCCGGGCCCCCAATAACAATGTTGGATCTAAACTTTGGAACCCAAATCAATCTTCATGCGGTTGGCAAGCCCCCGGTATCTCCAATCACAACCCAACATTGATATAGGGGGTGGGAAGGGGGGAGGGGGTTAATGCACTACAAAATTAACCAAAATTTAGTCAAGTGGTCGAAGGTTTTTGATAACGATTGTAGGAATGAAAATTTCCGAATCAAGCGTAGTCATTATTATTTCTTCATATTTATTTAGCTCCACTATATTACCTTATCCATCCAATACTGCACAGCGTATGAGACCGTCAGTTTGTCACCAGGGGGGCCCACTAGGGCAGTTTGATGTCCAGTCTCTTTGTCCCAGCTACCGTGAAGATCGTACGTCATCAGATTGATGAAATCAAGAATTCCCGCCAATTTGCTGACCTCGTACGCTGTGTCGATTGTTTTATAGCCAGCTGCCACTGCTGCTGTCAGCAGAAGGCGCGGTTTCCCACTCTTAGCTGATTCCTTCTTGAAGGCTGTCAGTAGCTCTTGACAAAGGACTGTGAAGCGCTGTTTATCTTCTGGGGGAGAGTTACCGCGGTTTCCGGGATACTCCCAGTCAAGATCAAATCCGTCAAAGTTATACTGTCTCAACAAACTGATCAAAAAACATGTTAGTGTGTAATAGGCCTTTTGCAGTTAGGAAATCAACTTACTTTTTTCTGCTAGATTATGGGCTGTTACTTTCAAAATACCAGAAATAAAACGGGTATAACTAAATAAGTAGGAAGAATCCGAGGATGGATAGAAACTATATAAGAAAATGAATTAAAATACAACTAGCAGTAAAAACCCTGTACAAAGCTTGCGCACCTGATAACAGAGTCAATAAAGGCTTTTCTGTTGGCCTCCGTGCTCACCATGCGAGAAAATGGACTTATCGATCCACCTTCATGGTTCCACCCACCAATGGCTAAAAGAGTCTTGAGCTCAGGGTTCTGTTGTTTGAGATTATTAAACCGTACGTACATCTTATCATCATTCCACTCATACATGGCGATCTGAAATAAAGAAAAGGAAAGAATGAAAGGAAAAGAATAAAGGAAGATAAGAAATGAATGATGAATGGATGGATAAATGAATAACTGAATGAATGCTTCATTTCTCATTAGTAGTGAATAGCCCATTTCCGAGTTGTTCTCAGCGTCCTTTTCAAACCGAGGACAAGTGCAAAACCATTCGTATGAAAATGAGTTTTCTTTCACATGCAAATAAAACCTATATCCATATGAATGGTTTTGCACTTGGCCTTGGTTTGAAAGGGACGCTAAGAACTCGGAAATGGGCTATTATGTGCCATTTTTATTTGAATAAAGGCTCCCCTCAAGTTTAAGAAATGAATATGACCACTTCTGTGTACATGTACATGACTAATGCCTATTAAAGGTTATTGTTTTTTGTACAAATAAAAGGGATTCAAAGGCTCCTATGAGCCAACTCAGGAATACAGAACAACTATCGGACCGTCTCCTTTCCTAGGCGTTTTGCTCCATCGACACCCTGCCCCCTCCCCCCACAGTACCTTGTATCAAACTCCCCACCCTCCCCTCCCTCCAACACCGTTCCCATGGGTAAGGCAGGTGACCATTACATATTGCAGACTTAATGTTTACAACTGATCAACTGATCGACCAATGGAAGGAGTGAAGATTTGCATATTTTCTCTGTATGCACCTCATCTCATTCAAGGCTTCATGTATTCATGGATTATTCATGAGTTAAAAACTAAGGTAAAACAAAAAAAATTTGATGGTGAACTAAAGTTTTCTTGACAGTTTGAACCAACTCCCCATCCTCCCCTGCTTACAATCCCATGTCCATAGGTAAAGGCAGATAACCATTACATATCGCAGACTCAATATTTACAACTGATCGATTGAGTGCAAATTTGCATATTTTCCCGTGTTGCTTTAACACATTCAACGCTTCATGTATTAATGAATTAAAAATGAAAACATTAATTGTTACAGCACTTAACTGAGAGGAAAAGTGAACAACTGCAGAAACTAACACACCCTAGGATAGTATTATTACAAAGACTTTTGTTAACTATCAGTAACTCTTTGGGTTGAGTAAACAGCTTGAAGAAAGACCAATAAAGAGGACAAAAATTCTACTGACTATGGAGGGGGTAGGAGGAGAGGAAAACAAAACTGAAGTGGATTTTTCTCTTTGGCATCAACTCCCCACCCCCTCCCCCTCCTTTCTAAGGTTTTTCTCCTTTTGCCTCAGACCCCAGAGTTGTCTGTCTCTGTAACAAGTCTGCCAAATCTGCCAAGTCCTCCAAATCCCAAACTCCAAACCCACAAGCACTCCATAATTTTTATATGGGAGTCCCAAAGGGTTATTTGAGAAAATTTGGTTTGTTGCAACAGAAACAAACAGATGGAATGGGAGGTCTAAGAAAAGCACAAAATATCAACAATATCAACTTTGCCTGTGTGCAATGTACCGCAAGATTTATTTCAGAATATTTGTTAATGCCATGAAAACATTTATAGCATTAGCAAAAAGATGATATAATGCAGGCATGCTGTTTTAGACAGACTATTTTTGAGACATTTAAGATGAATTATATACTGTACTTACACTGTAGTTAGCAATAGAATTTCAAATATTTGCTTGTACAGTACCTTGTTTTGCAAGTCGATCTTGGCGAAGGAGTACATGATGTGAGTACAAAGGAATGGGTCGATGTCTTCTGGGAAGAACTTTGCTCCCTCGGGACGATACTGAGCCCAGTTGGTGTAGTAACACACCCTGTGGTATGCATCACAACTGGCTGATAAAGCCGCCATCACAGCTAGCAACAGAGCCAAAGTTTTCATGCTTTCTTAGGTCCAATCCTTATCAAAAATAACAAAAAATACTAAAGGTATGTAAAATATTTTTTAATGTTTTTCCAAACCAAGTGCCATGAAGTGAGAATGGATATCAATCTGTGTGTTTCTCCAGTTTAATAGTTGAGTTTATTAAGTTGCCATCTTTAATATCACAATGCACTATAAACTGAGTTAAGAGTACAGAAACTACTCCAGGGCAGGTGAAAGTGAAGATGGTGTGGTTTGGGGGGTGGGAAAAATAACTTCCCCACCCCTGCCCCCTGAGCAATTTTTATACTTTCCCCAGTTTTAAGTGGTGCCATGACCAGCAAGGATGCATCTTCTTGAACACACAGGGAAATAGGGGATTGCTGACAGTCTATCTATGTTACAAAATAATTCAAAAATGCAGAGGACCACTAAACACTCGTGGCTTTCGAAGTCATAAAGTTTAGATACCACAAGTGGGCGACTAGCCCTACAAGTGGATGGTTTGATTTCGGAGTTTCCTTCTCCTAGGAGGGCAGCCATCCTTGCTTTTCATTGCTCGTACTCAGTATCCCTGACCGGGATCCCTGAGCTGGGGCCCTTACCAGGTACTGTCAGCTGGAGCCTACTAAGCCCGGATCTCGCGTAGGCAGGGTGGATACTCCCTGAAGTAACACCACTTGAGAGGCACTACCCGCTACCCCTGACCTTGCAGCCGGCTGAGTGAGTGAGTGTGACTAAACACTTTGATAATTTTTTTATGGTAACTTTCTTTCCAGATCTTCTTAAAGAAGGGAATTAGGTTGTACTAGATGACACTCACAGTGTAGATACAACAATTGTAAAAGCAAGGCTAGTATAAATCTGCCTTTAATTTCCATTGTACTCGCCTTGCATTTTGAATTATTTTAGTCGACCTTACACTACAAGTTGTATATTGTGTACCGGGTATTTGTAAAGAAGCCATAGTTTGTTTCCGCCAGAAGTGCTTTAGTTTGGACAAAAACAAAAGATTCAGTTGACGTTCGCTCTTGAAAGGGCGAAATACAGTAAAATAAAATCTAAAAAAATAATACAAAATGATAGACAGGTTTTGGTTTTGATGATTGGATAATTTAACTCTGTTTTTGTGTAGCCACGATGTTCTGTTATATGATAAAATATATGCCATATGGTTCTCCTTGGCTTAAAATAATCTCATGATCATTAAAGTAATCATTTAATTGTTGTTAAACGTACCTCCGCTACATATTGTACTGGACCCAGCCCAGCTCCACAACTTACAGTACTAGCTATATCCACTTTCAGACCATAGTCAAACCAGAAATGCCATCTCTCCTTCCCCCGTCTCTAAAATGTTGCGGTGCCCCCCTTCCCCGAGCTTCGCGAGGTTCTGCGAGACACTAATTTCTAGTTTAGACATTGATGTTAAACATACCTTGGGATTGGCTTGCGAAATTCATGGTGTCTCTCCAAAACAGCGTCGAACTAGTTACTAAACTTTGAGACATTGTATAAATTCCCATACTCCATATAACCGCAAAAATTTCATAGTTAAAAGCCACAAAAGCATTCCTAACTTATTTCATGACGATGTACTGTTGAAATACTTCTTTTCGTTTCAAAAAAGTGAGAGGAAAAGTCCGTATGGAGCAAAAATCCCGCTTTTGAAAAGCTCCCTCAGTTCTGTTGTATCACGTGACATGGAACCAAAACGGCGTGACAGAGCGTGACAGCTAATAGGCAGTAATGCAAACAATATTCTTGTCGCAGTTTAAAGGAACTATGCCCCTTTCAATCAAAATGTATAGGCTACGGGTACTGAGGACAAACATGATCAAAAAATCAAAGGCTTCATTGGGAATTCAAGGTTAGAAATTGCTCGTCTGTTTTTGTTTGAAGACTTGTTTTTAGCCAAACTCAAGAAACTTGATCAAAGTTAAAAGTAAACAACTTTTATTTACAAACTCTCCTGGGATATCTGGCGTCTTTATGTTTCTTCCAGGACAACATTGAAACAATATCTTAAATTTCCCAGCGAAGAAAGTTTAGGAAAGGAAGCAGTGGATCAAACTTCAACTTATTAACTCATTGCCCGCCTTCTCATGAACACATCGCAAATTTTACAAGGGAAATAGGAGTGAGGCGAGATCTTGGTAACCGGGCCAGCCCGCCTTCTCATACGAACACATCGCAAATTTTTACAAAGGAAATAGGAGTGAGGCGAGATCTTGGTAACCGGGCCAGCCCGCCTTCTCATACGAACACATCGCAAATTCTCACAGGGAGCAGAGGAGCCAAATTTGACCTTCACGCGTTCGATCTTTGAGCTTGATAGGCGCGCTGTGTCTTGCGTTATTCGATCTGTTGTTTTCGAGTCTGTTTTTCGCCCCAGCGGGACCCCAAGGGTTTTCGGGGCTTTCCGTTGGGTAACCGCATACTGCTGACTGTGGGCGCCACCAGATCGTAACACAGTAAGAAGAGACACTTCGTGCCTCGCTCGGAAAGCTTACGCTTTCCGGTGGTTGCCCGAAGGGCAACGACCGGAAAGTGCCGATTACGCTTGGGGTCCCGCTGGAGCAAAAACTCGAAAACAACAGATCGAATAACGCAAGACACAGCGCGCCTATTAAGCTCAAAGATCGAACGCGTAAAGGTCAAATTTGGCTCCTCTGCTCCCTGTGAAATTCTACAAAGGAAATAGGAGTGAAGCGAGATCTTGGTAACCGGGCCAGCCCACCTTCTCATATGAACACATCGCAAATTTTACAAAGGAAATAGGAGTGAGGCGAGATCTTGGTAACCTGGCCAGCCCGCCTTCTCATACGAACACATCGCAAATTTTACAAAGGAAATAGGAGTGAGGCGAGATCTTGGTAACCGGGCCAGCCCGTCTTCTCATACGAACACATCGCAAATTCTACAAAGGAAATAGGAGTGAAGCGAGATCTTGGTAACCGGGCCAGCCCACCTTCTCATATGAACACATCGCAAATTTTACAAAGGAAATAGGAGTGAGGAGAGATCTCGGTAACCGAGCCAGCCCACCTTCTCATATGAACACATCGCAAATTTTAATTTACAAAGGAAATATGTAATTTGTGATTGCACCGTACTATCATAAATTACTATTTTGCCGGCACGTATCAGAGGTCTGGGGAGGGTGTTAGCGCGCAGTGAGTCATGGGATTCGAGTTTGTAATTTGGAGCCGTTAGTAAGGTGTGACATTCTACGGTCAGCCTTCGCAGTGCTAGGTTCACTTTCGTTTTGTTCACGTTGTCTTATTCAGTTCGTCGAGTTCTAGTTATGGATGAGTCTAAAGTTAGAGAGATCGTTGGCAATAGCAACAAAGATCTGCTCTCCCAAATCAAGGTTCTTGTTTCTTCCTCGATATCCGATCTAAAAAGATCCAGCGAGTCCAACTCGGCCGAGCAAATGTCGGAGATAAAGAAGTTGAAGAGAGACGCTCCCCCTACGTTTAACAAGAAGAGCAACGAGGACCAGTTTAAAACAGTCAAATCTGTGCTTGAGACAGTACAGGACGCATCTTCTGCGTTGCAGCGCAATGATCTCGCCAAAACCAAGGAACACTTGGATGAAGGTATGTCTCTGCTTAAAGAGCGCCAGAAATTAATTCTCTTAGCGGACAAGTCGCCGTATGGCTGGAAAACAGTCCTTGAGTATAAGCATCATGATTTGGCTGAGGATGACGAGGACGAGAAGAAGATTTATAGAGCTGAAGCCAGGGCTGCCAAAGCTTCTAAGCGTTTCGCCTCGCGGGGTTCTCTTTTCCAGCGTCGTGGATCGTCCGCCATGCAGCGTTCGCACCCTACGGTCGCTCATCTTCCTGGTCCTTTGGCAAGGCTTAATGCTCAATCGTCGACGGCCAGATCTGTGGGCCTTTGCTTTGCTTGTGGAAAGCCAGGTCATTGGCGGGCCGCATGCCCTAGTTTGCTTGTTCATTCTAATGCCCAAAGTCATCAGGCGAAATGAACAGCCGTGAGCGGAACGGATTTGTCCAGGCGAGCCGCATCTTGTTGCCTTGAGCGTCTCAATTTTCATTCAGTTGTAATCTTTACTGTATTTCGCGTTTTTGTTTGTTAATTTTTTGTTACAGATTACAGTTATTTCCATAAGTCAATTTGTTTTCATATTGCGCGTTATTATTCTGCTCCTAATTGTTTATAAGCTATTTATTTTATATTCCCACTTTATTTAATATTTTTCAGACCTTGATTTTGAGGCCTTGTCTGTATCACGTCAAAGCGATCGCACTTTTGTAGATGCTCAATTATCTTGCTATGAAGTCAAATCCGGTGATGTTCCTGTTTCTGTCAGAGGCAGATTACGAAAATGTATTCAGTTTTGGAAGGATATTGGCGCGTCGCCTTTTATTCTCGGCGTTATAGAATTTGGCTACAAATTACCGTTGCTGCAAATTCCACCGCCTTTTGTTGCTGTGAATAATAATTCGGCACTTCGGGAATCTGTTTTTGTAGACGGTGCCATTAGCGACCTCCTTAATTTGGAATGTATCACTGAGGTTTTCGTGCCTCCTGCAATTATCAATCCATTGTCTGTTTCCATTCAGAAATCGGGGAAAAAGCGCCTGATCTTGGATCTTCGACACGTCAACCAGTATCTTTTCAAATCCAAGTTTCGATGTGAAGATGTTTCTATTGCAAAGCAAGTGCTTAACTCTGGGGACTTCATGTTTTCCTTCGATCTCAAATCTGGGTACCATCACGTTGACATTTTCCCTGAACACAGGCAATATCTGTCGTTTTCTTGGACATTTTCATCGGGGATTACTAGATATTTTCAGTTTTCAGTTTTGCCCTTTGGTATTAGCTCTGCGCCTTATTTGTTTACCAAGCTCTTAAACCGTTAGTTAAGAAATGGAGATCCGAAGGCAAGTCGATTGTTGTTTTTCTGGATGACGGATTGGGGGCTGCTCCGAATTATATTAAGGCAAAAATTTCAAGTTTGTCAGTGCATCGGCTGATTTATTGAAGTCTGGCTTTGTCCCTAATGAAGAGAAATCGCTTTGGGAGCCAACTCAAGTTATCATCTGGCTGGGGACTGTTATTGACACTTCTAAATGTCTCATTTCTGCTACGCCAAGAAGAATACAGTCTCTGTCGGAAGATTTATCCTGTCTTTTGGACTCTAGCAACCCCTCTCACCAGACTCGGGTGCGCAAGCTCGCCAGCGTCTGCGGTAAAATTATTTCCCTTGGAAATTGTGTTGGCAACGTAGCCAGGCTTATGACTAGAAATATTTTTGCTGTTATCCATACCGCTGAGACTTGGAATTCGTCGGTTTCCTTGACGCCCGAATGCGTGGATGAATTAAATTTTTGGAAGCTTAATGTCGCTCACATTAACGGTGTGCCTCTGTGGCCTATTAAGCGTAAGCCCTCGAAGATTGTTTATTCTGATGCGTCTAATTCCGCTTGCGGCAGTTTCATAGATCTTGAAGGCAAAATTTTTCACCAGAATTGGTCTGACTTCGAGAGGTCGCAAAGTTCTACGTTTCGTGAGCTCCTTGCAGTGTTTTTGTCTCTGCAAGCGTTTATTGATTCACTCCGTGCCCAGACTGTCGTTTGGTACACCGATAATCAGAATGTTGTGCGTATCGTGAACATTGGCTCCAAGGTTCCGGCTCTGCAGCGGATAGCTCTGGATATTCATCGCATCTGTCTTCGTGCCTCGATTAGTGTCGATGTTCAGTGGATTCCTAGGGATCACAACACTTTTGCCGACGACATCAGCAAGCTAGTTGATCTTGATGATTACTCGATCAATGACGATGTTTTCCATTCTCTAGACGAGCGTTGGGGTCCTCACTCCTGTGACAGATTTGCTTCTTGTTACAACGCCAAGCTTCCGAAATTCAACACCAGATTTTATCAGCAAGGTACCTCCGGCGTTAATGCCTTTGCGCAGGATTGGGCCTATGACAACAACTGGCTCTGCCCTCCTGTTTGTCTAACGTGTAAAGTTCTTGCCCACATGCAGGTTTGCAATGCAGCTGGTACTCTCGTGGTTCCCCTTTGGAGATCTGCGCATTTTTGGCCTCGATTATGCTTCGATGGTTTGCATTGGAGTAGTTTCGTCCATGACCGGATCATGCTTCCTGACCTTCCAAATTTGTTTGTCCGGGGCAAAGCTAAGAATTCAATCTTCGGTCGCGGTTCCCTAGCATTTCCCTCGGTGGCGCTGCGTATCGACTTTAGAATTCCGCCCAGGCAAGGGTCTGTTCTCGTTTGTGAGGCTTTTCGAGTTCCGGACGTCTAGATATTTCATAGTATACTTGCAACTTGGTGCTTACATATTTTTGTTTACTTGGATGGGCTAGATGCCCTTTTCACCCATGGTGGGTTTAGTATGAGAGGCTTTTGTTTATTTATATCGTATGCAACTCGATGTTGCAGAGACTTTGGGGTCTTAAGTTTTTTAACCCTTGGTGGGACAGTACCCTTGATGGGTTATCTGTTACGATTGTTGTGTAATATTCACCCTTAGTGGGACAGTACCCTTGATGGGTTATATATTTTCCCTAGTGGGACAGTACCCTTGATGGTTTTTTTTTGATGTCCACCCTTGTTGAGCTGTCGTTTGTGTTTATTTTTTCCTCATATACGAGTTCTGTTGTGAAATTGATTTTCTTACAGAAACGCTTGTGTATTTGACGCAATTATTTTTGATGCAATTAAATTGTTGACTATTTCTTCTTTACTTTACAGAGCCCTGTTAGTTTTGTATTGTTATTGTTTGTTATTTGTTTTCTTTTTGTTTTCGGTTTTTTCTTTTAGACATTTTTACTACAGATTTCTGGTGTACATCTTCTCCGATGTCGCATGAGGTTGCCTCCTTACTGGAAAAGCTCAAGACAACAATTATTGCTTCCAGGGCCCCCGGTACTTCTTCGAACTATACGAGGATGTTCAACAGATGGAGGTCTTTTGCTACAGAGCGCCTTGGTATCGTTGCAGTTTTTCCTGTGGAGCCCATCAGTTGTGCTTTGTTTCTGCAGTATCTGCTGGATTCAACCAATTCCGTTTCTTCGATCCACTGCGCGTTCTACGCGTTCAAATGGTTGCATGATCTTGCTGGCGTTCCTTCCCCTACTTCACATCCTTCAGTGATTGCAGTCAAAGAAGGAGCGGTCCGTCTCGCGTCGTCTCCTGTCAGTCATCGGAAAGAGCCACTTGATGTTGCGCATCTCAGGAAACTAATGGATAAGACTGATCTGAATGATCTTTTGCAGCTGCGTAGTTTAGTTATGTTTGTCTTAGCCTTTTCAGGCTTTTTAAGATTTTCTGAATTGTCACTTATTCGTGCTAAAGATATTAAGTTTAGTGATGGCTTTATTTCTATTTTTATTGAGAAGAGCAAAACGGACCAGTTAAGGGATGGTCAGTCAGTTGTAATCGCTAAGTCTTGTTCTAGCCTGTGCCCCGTGGCTTTGCTTAGATTATATATCAATTCGTCCCATATTTCATTGGATTCAGATGAGTATATTTTTAGACCTATCTCGGCTTCTAAAAGTTGCAAGCGTTTGGTGTCGGTTAACAAGCCTTTAAGCTATTCTACTTACAGGGAATCGTTCAAGAAATCCTTTCGTGACATTGTCCCGGATATTAATAGCTTCAGTACTCACTCTGCAAGGTCAGGTGGTGCAACGTCTGCTGCGAAATCTGGAGTTCCTGATAGAAATTTCCAGCGTCATGGCCGTTGGGCTTCGGTTTCCGCCAAGAACACTTATGTTAAAGACTCTTTAGCTAGTAGATTAGATGTTTCTAAGTCATTATCACTTTAGCTCAAGCCCTTTCTTTTATCTCTATCGGTGGCTTGGCTGGCACACGCGCCCATATCTGACAACTGTTGTTTTATGTGTACCGTTTGAGTAGTGGAGGCAAAATATGTAATTTGTGATTGCACCGTACTATCATAAATTACTATTTTGCCGGCACGTATCAGAGGTCTGGGGAGGGTGTTAGCGCGCAGTGAGTCATGGGATTCGAGTTTGTAATTTGGAGCCGTGAGTAAGGTGTGACATTCTACGGTCAGCCTTCGCAGTGCTAGGTTCACTTTCGTTTTGTTTTCATTTATTTCTAATCAGGTTTAACTATGCTTAGCTATTGTTACTTGCGTGTTTATGGATGTTTATAGTTTAGTTTAGTTTTTACCATACCCTAAAACCCCAAGGGTTGCACCACTGCTTTGGTGGGGGGTACACGTTCCCCGTGTTTTTTCCACTTGCTGGTTTTTTGGGGTTTTCGTGTCCGGCTTTGGTGCTCTAATTTTCGCTAGATGCTTTGTAGTTGTGTTTATTTGCTTATACGTTTAATAAATGGCACTGTGGCTTGGCTGGCACACGCGCCCATATCTGACAACTGTTGTTTTATGTGTACCGTTTGAGTAGTGGAGGCAAAATAGGAGTGAAGCGAGATCTTGGTAACCGGGCCAGCCCGCCTTCTCATACGAACACACCGCAAATTTTACAAAGGAAATAGGAGTGAAGCGAGATCTCGGTAACCGGGCCAGCCCGCCTTCTCATAGGAACACATCGCAAATTTTACAAAGGAAATAGGAGTGAGGCGAGATCTCGGTAACCGGGCCAGCCCACCTTCTCATAGGAACACATCGCAAATTTTACAAAGGAAATAAGAGTGAGGCGAGATCTCGGTAACCGGGCCAGCCCGCCTTCTCATATGAACACACCGCAAATTTGACAAAGGAAATAGAAGTGAGGCGAGATCTCGTTAACCGGGCCAGCCCGCCTTCTCATATGAACACATCGCAAATTTTACAAAGGAAATAGGAGTGAGGCGAGATCTCGGTAACCGGGCCAGCCTGCCTTCTCATATGAACACATCGCAAATTTTACAAAGGAAATAGAAGTGAGGCGAGATCTCGTTAACCGTGCCAGCCCGCCTTCTCATATGAACCCCGGGATATGAACACATCGCAAATTCTACAAAGGAAATGGGAGTGAGGCGAGATCTCGGTAACCGAGCCAGCCCGCCTTCTCATATGAACACATCGCAAATTTTACAAGGGAAATAGAAGTGAAGCGAGATCTCGGTAACCGGGCCAGCCCGCCTTCTCATATGAACACATCGCAAATTTTACAAAGGAAATAGGAGTGAGGCGAGATCTCGGTAACCGGGCCAGCCTGCCTTCTCATAGGAACACATCGCAAATTTTACAAAGGAAATAGGCGTGAGGCGAGGCCTCGCCGGCTCATGTGAAGAGGATGAATCGTGTGGAAAATTTTCTATTTTGTTCTCAGCCTAGTCTAGAAGGGGACGTTAATTAGATACGAGACGTTTAATAGAGAGGGGCGTTTGCCATAAATTAAAAACCAAAGTTTTATATTAAGGTATACTGGGAAAGCGAGCACACTCGAAGCGGTCTAAAAATATATATAATAATCATCAAAACCTACCATGTCATGTTGGAGTTGTTCGAGCTTAGTGAATTGAACTAAGGTCTTAAATTATCCCTTAGTTATCGATTAAGACTTATGTTGTTGATCTGAAAGTGTACATAAATTAAAGGGGAAGTATCACGGGAATTTTGACGTTTTTTGGTCAAATCCATTTCACAACACCTGAACTTATTTATAAAATAATGCTAAAACACCAAAAGAGTGAAATCAGCCAATTCTTGAAAGAGGAACAAATTATGGTTTGTTCTGGCCCATTTGGAGACGAAAATGTGGCAACTGGAAAAAAATTAGGCTAACGTTTTTCAAGTTGCAATTCATTGAGACCCAGTCCGTCAATGACTAGAGACACTCATCGACAGTTTTGATATATTTTGTGATAATTTATCATACCACTGGGCTTTATTTTTCGGTTTGTGATCATACAATATCATTTTTTGCTTTTTAAAATGTCACCAAATCCCCGTGATACTTCCCCTTTAACCTGTGCGCTTTCGTTTGCTAGCGAAGTCAAAATTCTCCCATTTGCCTTTCCCAATGTCAAAACCGATTTCCCTAAAGTACTTCTGGTGGAAACAAACTCCAACAGGTTTCTTTTCTTCAAGTCCAATGGTTACTTTTGAGCAAAAACGAGAGAAAATGATTTTCAACAGCTTCCGACAATTTGTGATTTTGCTCGGTTGCTGCAGACCAAAGAAGTTCCCAGAAATGGGTAGTCTGTTAATCGGGTTCTAAAACTAAGTTTATGGATGATTCCTGTAAAGGCTGCAAATAAAAGCAATTTCAAAGTACTGCTTTTCTGAGGTGTTTTTTTTTTCCAAGAGTGTCTGTTAAAATACATGAATTAGAAAAAAAGAGAAATATGAGCTACCTTTGCGAAGATACGAAGACTGGAGCTTTAGTCGAAAGTGGATGCAGCACTTTAGTGTTTCGTCCAGTTGTTTTCTGACTAAATACGCAAAAACAGACTTGGCAGATGTGAATACACAGTCCAGGTGTGCACAGGACCTGTGTCCACAGCAGTACCAAGACCGACACAAGAGAAAGACATATCTGCCTGTGCTCTCGCACCTGTTTAAACGAAGACCCCGTTCTCTTCACTGAAAGTAAAAAAGAGACAAGACCGAAGACAGAACATGCCTGCCTGTAACATCACACCTGTTTAAACCGAGGTCCCGTGGCTCTCTGTACTTTACAGAAGACCAACGCAAGACAAGACAGAAAAGAAACAATATGGTGAACAACGTGAGAGTCGCATAGCATTCGTATATGAAGTAAAAGTAAATGTAATTTCTATAAGTGTTGATAAGGGTTAACCCTGACAAATCTCTCTGGACTGCATGCATATCCGGCTGGAAAGGATATGGGGATAACGGGGATCAATTAAAAAATCCGGACTCTGGCGAGAATCGAACTCACGACCTTTGGATAGGATCTTCTAGCGCTCTAACCGACTGAGCTACGAGGTCAGACGGGAGAAGGTGGTAAAAATAAAAGTCGTGTGAGTAACACTCGTATGAAGTGAAAGTAAACGTAAATGTAATTTTTATGAGTGCCCTTTAAAAAGGCAAAAGAGTGCCTATGACATCGATAAGATAACGAAAAAACAATGCACCACAGTAAACCACACGCACAGGGTTTCCAAATGTTATGACGAAATGTTTTTTATTGACAAACAAACAGTCACAGCCCTCCTCTAAACACAGAGCAGTGAAAAAAAAAAAGAACTCGCAAAAAAATAACTTATGTATGAAAAGATATTTACAATGAACCAAGTATTTTGTTCATGAAAAAGTCAACGTTTTAACCTTCTAATTTTGTTTCAACTTTTCATAAAATTGGCTTGGTGGGGCGATATTTGCATGGCTTTATACACGTAAAATATGGATATCACAGAAGCGAGTTGTAGTAGACATCGTCTGGAAACAAGTTCTGTGATTTCTCAGCTAGATACCTGCAATAAGAACAGCAAAAAGGTTTTATGTTATGTTTTATGTTATGTTATTAAAACTCTTCTCATACGGCTCTCAATAATTTTGGTGTACATGTAGCTCTTGAATACAGCCGCTTGTTATGCTGCATACACACAGCATATTTTGTATCAGTGATCATTTAGAGCAGTTTTCAATAAGTGTCGAAAGTAATTACACAATTGCTTTGGTTTTGCATTGCTACGCTTTGTGATTGGCTAAAAAATCTCGCGCCACTTTCTCGACCAATCAGAAGTAAAACCAAAACCAATCGTGACTTGCTCGCACGCGTTTTCCCGCGCTTGGCGCCGCCGACATGTGATTGCTTCGAGCTCTGATTGGTTCATTGGATTGTTTACGACTGCTGTGATTGGTCAGAGTAATTACTTTGGTAGAGCGGTTTTCAGTTGAGTGTCGTAAAACCAAAATCAAAGTAATCACTCTGGCCAATCACGAAAGACGCAGACAATCCAATGAACCAATCAGAGCTCGAATCATATACATGTCGCCGGCGTGGTCGCTGACGCCAAGCGCGGGAAATACGTGCGAGTAAGTCACGATTGGTTTGGGTTTTACTTCTGATTGTTTGAGAAAGTGACACGAGATTTTTTAGCCAATCACGAGGCGTAGCAATGCAAAACCATGATTCTTTTCAAAACGTGGCATCTAAAGGTGCTGTTACACGAGGCAATTTTTTCCTGCAACTTGCAACTCAATGCTGACGAGAGCCGTTGCGAGACAAGTTGCGGATGAAATTGCGCGTGTAACACCTTCTCTGCGCAACTTGTTTCGCAACGAAAAATTGCGTTGCGAGTTGCAAAAAAAGTTGACCACTTATCTACTTTTTGCAACGTTGCGAGACAAGTTTCAAACGTGTAACATGTAATCAGCAACTTGTGTCGCAACGGCTCTCGTCAGCGTTGCGTTGCAAGTTGCAGGAAAAAATTGCCTCGTGTAACAGCACCTTAACTGATACCCATATTTTAAAAAAGCTAACAATGATAAAAAAAAGAAATTAAATGGACAAGTAAACTGATTTTCAGGACAAAACAAGTTTACTATACATATTTAGCAATGCAGTTAGCAACTCTTGAAAACATTCCAAGTTGACAAAGGATTTGATGCAGCATAACTTCATTGTAATCTTAGCCTCCTAAATTGAAATTTGTCTATATTGTTATCCATTTCTGGCACTATTGTGCTCCCCGACCGTGTTCTACAATTAATTAAACCATGATCACTGGGTTTCGAGGTTCGTTTTCCAGTTTGGTCGTACTGAAAGACATGTCCATCATTATTTCCTAATGGTTCTTGCCACGACTTTGTGGAATATTGTTTTTCAAAATCAAACCATGACTGTTGCGTCTTATACAACGTATGTAGTGGATAACCGGTCACTTAGCCCAGGACATTTAGACTAAACTGTGTCGTGAGAAAGGAAACTGACTAGAGTATATGTATTTTTTTATCTCCTCGTTCTAAAAACATGCTGCGCGAAAGGAAACTAGAGTATACGTGTATTTCTTTTTCTAAAAGCATGTTTGATGGGGACTTGAGCGTGTTTAATGTGGGGGGCTAAATGTCCGGGGTTAAATGACCGTAATACATCTAAGACTTCTCAAAATTACGTGCGCATTTGAGGATAGTTTCCCCTTTTTAATTTGCACATTTGTATCACACTTTAATGGGATTGACTGCCCAATCAAAAATCGAGGATGGCTTCAAGAAAAACAACTTAAGTTGAAGCCCTGAGTTGGTTTTCCACAAGCTATCCTTGGATTCTTATTGGACAGTCGACCTTCAAGAATGTGATCACACATTCATTACTGTCTTACCTGAGAAATGTGTTGATTTGCTCCAGAAGAACGGAGAGATTCTTTTCAGGCATATCTGTCTGGGCAAGCAAGCCGGGAAGTTTGACTGAACAAAAAAAAAAACGCGAAAAAGAGTTATGCACAAACATTGTCTCGACATTCTAAATCATAAGAAATATGATCAAAAGAGAATTAACTCCATTGTATAAGAGTTCAGTTTGCGCGTTATTAAAAGGCGCAGTAACTTGTGGAAAACTTAGTAGCACAGTTTATAAAAAACTAATTTTAAAACATGTAACTGCTCCTAATAACAGCCAAGCAAGGTGGTTAGTAGTCTTTGAAATAGTCAGGTAGCCTGTGAGCAAGCTCTCGGGCTCGGGTTCGAGGGAGGGAAAGCAGCGAGACCAGAAACCATCCAATGGCAGAAATATTTTTAATACCTTTTACTTGTATACTATCCACCATAGAATTGCTACTAACGATTTGTGCTCTATCTGTCTGGAGAAGTGGTAATTCGTGACAATGAGAATGTGAAGCCTATAATACAAATTGAGTCATACAAACAGTGATACAAACAGGAAATCAGAGAATTAACTCCGTGATAAATTTAAGTGCTGAGAACAACGTGTAAATGTCCTATTGAGCGTTGGCCGTAGTAAAGAAATAGGAGCCATACTTGTGAAGTGTGTTGAAGCATTCTGCAGCCTTTTGATTGGCTGTATTAACCCTTCAACTCACAAGAATGCCAAAATCAAAATTCAAGAAAAATCCCAAATTTCATTTTGTAAAATATTGAAAAACAAATGGCAGCATGCAAAAGTACCGCTGAAGAGGTTTCATTTAAATGGTCACACCATAGGATTTTGTCCGCAGACTCAAAAGTTAGAACTACACTACATGTCTCCATAATTGACTCTGAGATTGAAAGAGAAAAAAATAATCAAGGCATGAAATAAAAATGAATATCCATTTCGTGGCTTGGTGGATTCAATCTGCTAAGTCTGCTAATAAAGAGCAAAACTCTATAATGTTTCTATTCCACTGAAGAACTATAAGTTTAATTATAGTAACGGCTGCTTCATTGCAAGATCATGTCATTCTAGAGTCAATTACGGAGACATGTAATGTATTTCTAACTTTTGAGTCTGTCAATGAAATCCAATAGGTTGTTTTAGTGGTGTGGACATCGCACAAGAAACTGCCAATTAAAACTTAAACTCAAAAGCACTTAATTCTGTGATATCTTACCAAATAGTCTTAATAAATGCTCAGGTCCATAGATCTGTGAAGGCATTGTGTGCGTAGGATCACTCAGTGAGCTTGGAATGGGTGAAGTTGGAAATGCGCTTGCTGGTAAAGGAGCTTCAGGGATGTTCAACTGAATATCTTCAATCTCCACCACTTTCTGTTTACACAAAAAAAAAATTAAAATAAAAACTCTGTTGCTGGTCTCTGTCATTTGTTGAGTACCAATATTTACCATGAAATCAAATCATTAGTGTTATGTTTCTTGTGCTGGGTATATACAGTAGAAGTTATGTTCTTGAACTTTGTAATTATTATTACTGGAAAAATGTAAGACTGACAGTAAAGGGGTAGTTGTAGGCGTAGGCCCGGGGTATGAGAGCAGTAGGAATTAAACCATGCATAAATCAACTAGATACTTGAAATAAAGTTAGGGTCAGAATGCCTACTTAGCTAATACATACTCAGGAGAGGGGATTTTGAGGTTAATAATATTTTAAACAAATGTTGCTATATCAATAGGCCTTTATCCTGTGGTGGCCATGTTGACTCCCTGCAGATTAAAATGCTTTGTTTTTGCACGCTCAGCCTTGCAGTGAAAAAGTTCAAAACGAGGTTGAACGCCAAAAATATTTTTTTTGGTTAGAATTAACGCCATATTTTTTAGGGTATCGAAAAAATATCTTAGGGGTAAAATATATTTGAGCCACACCTATCAAATGAGATTCTAGTACCTTTTAGGGTGTTTTTCAAAAATGTCTGTCGAGCACCCCATGTTATTTTTATATGGAAGTCCCCCACCCCCCTGGGTTGTGGTGCTACTCACCCTTTTTGCTGGGGGTGCACTGCTTTCCGAGATTGATGAGGTGGATGATACTGTTGCAGACTGCGAAGCCTCAGTGGGAGTGGCTGAATTTCTGGGCATGCGGCGACGTAATAAACGTTCTTGTTTTGCTGAACCATAAAACAAAATAATTCTCTGTCAGCTTCTACATGTAGGAAAAACTACTGTCATCAATTCTGGCCCAGCAAACAAACTTGCACATGACCACACAATAAGGTCAGTATCACATAAAATCATGCAATAACGAGATAATGGTATTTATGGCATGGTAATAAAAATAGAAAACGCTTTCCATCTTTCCATTAAGTAACAATAAATATTTTATTATAATAACACTATTAATCTTGTGTGACCACAGGGTTTCCATGGCCAGTTTTTCAATGGTGTTACAATAATTTTATATAATTAATGGAAACTAGAAAAGAAATGTTTTTTTTTTACAATTTCTTTTAGAAATAATTATTTCCCAAAATGATAATTATCGAAGTTTCCTTTGTCTGTAAATTCATAAAATTGTGATAACATAAAGGAAAGTGAAACACACAAACACATGCAGAAATTACCAGCCATGCATGCATTCACTGTATAGTCAATCAAATGCAAAATCAAGATGGACCAGCTGAGAAAAAAATCATGGCAGGCAATTTTTGCACAAACACTAGGCAATTTTATAGGCCAATTGCAGTGATTTTGATTACCAGTGAAAGTTGCAAGTGAATTTCATTGCTGCCAGCTGCAGACTTGCTGGTCAATTTTTCTTGTGATTCCCACTTCACATTCATTTCCAGGACATTTTTTGCATTCAAAATGGCAGCTTCCATCCTAACAATCACACAATCTCATTGGTTGAATTATTTGTTGATTCTCCGCAACGAGTGGATTAAATGGCTGGAGTGAGCATACCAGATAAATGACGGCAAATTTTATCGATCGCCGATATCTGACATGCCAGATATTGACAGTTTTATACGCTGATTGGTGAAAATTGCCATCGCAGTACCAGGTTCACCTGGTGATTATACACCCATTGCCAAGATCAGTGTATAAAATTACCAATTGTATCAAAAACTAGAATTAAAAGCTTTCCTGCAAAAAGGGCCTACAGATCATTTTTTGGGCCAATTTTCATTTTTTGCAGGATCAAGCTAATTTTTGGCAGACTGACTTGTTTTGACTTGACAAACATCGTTCTGTAATTTTTGCTGATTTGTCCTTCGTTTTCGAGAAATAAATTTCTTTTGTTTCTGGTTAAACGATACCTTTGCATGGCTTTCCAAAGACACCAATGCATTTTTTTTTCAACATTTTTTTCACGAAAACGAGGTGCAAATCATAAAAAAAGTGATATTAAAAGGCCCTTTTTGCAGGAAAGCCTTCAATTAAAGAGCTGAGAGCATAACCGGCCTATGTCTAATTTTAGTCCTTTTTTATTTTTTCTTGCTCCGATTTGCCTCATTTTATCGTACAATGAATAATATCACAAACCCTTGTCGAATTTGCACTAACCCTATGGAATTTGACTAATTTCACCTGAAAAAAGCAGAGTTCTGGCCCTCTAGTGCTTTGACTGTAGATTCAGAGCGTGATTTTGACACCATTACGAAGCAGATTGGCCATGAGAATATATGTGACTGCAATACTCCTGACTAGCGCCAACGACCTGAGTGAACATAACACTATTTAAGGTGGGCTTATCGAACGTGTTCACTACTCGAGACAACATGGCTAAACAGCGTACAACTCAGTGGTTGAGCGCCAGGTTTAAGCCATATTTAAGGCCCGTATGGCGATGGAAGGCATCATGAAGTCCGGAAATTCTTAAGTCCCTGGCACCTCTTGACAACAACAACAACAATTTATTCAATTTATTCAACAACAAACAATCACAACAAACAAACACAAACAAACAATCACAACAATGTATTCTTAGTATAATAATGGAAGAGTTGAATGATTTGAAGAATTTAGTGCATGTTCTTGCCGCCTCGGCCCAAAGCGCTTTTCAGTGCTTGAGGGAAAAATGAGCCAGCGGGAAAGTCTGGAATCATTTCGGATCAGAAAAGGGGCAGCATTGTGAGTTGTGGGCCATTTCCCATCCCGTGCCGTGTTTGAAATGCCCAATATCTGAAGTGCTTCCAGACTATTTTGTTCTAAATTTTCAGGCGGGAAGTTCCATTTTGGTTTTGCGGTAGAATTTCCCGACTTGCTTTGTGACAGTGGCAGATGGGTCCGCTGTGTGTGGTCGGGCACTTGAATTATACAGCTTTGGGCAGCTCGAAGTGAGTTCTTGTTGGATGGCTTCTTTAATGCAACATTAAAATCATTCTAAAAGGATTTTCAAATTGAGATATGCATTTTGATGCATATCTACCTTTAAATAACAAACTTTAGTCTTAATTGAGCATGTGTTCCTCGATGTTCTTGTGGGCTAGCGCCAGGATTTGCACTCAGCAGGCCCCAGGTTCAATTCACGCTCAGCACCATTTTTTTTCGAACTGGACATTATGAAAGTGATTTTAAAAAATCCTTACGTTTAATTTAAAAAAAAATATTGAAAACCGTGTCAGTGTGAAAACATAAGCTTGCTGCAATATTTCGTTACATGTTTAGCATTTCTTATTCATGGGTTGGCTCTTAGGCACCTTTGATTCTTTTTTTTGCATACGTTGTTTCTCGAAAACAACAACAACAAAAAAACAACAGAAAAAAATTCTGAACAATGTTTTGCAACTTATTTGTAGTTCACATGCCAAAAATGGACAAACAAGAGCGAGAAAAAAATAAAAAAGGCCTAAAATTAGACATAAGCTGGTTATGCTCTCAGCCCTTCAATTGTTATAGTCAAATTAAGTACAGTGTACATACCTTCTTCTTTTGTTTCAGTTGAACTTGTAAACACATTTGAAAACTCCTGCTTTACTGGAGAGCTCTCTGTTGATGAACTAACAACTCCATATTTATCCTCTGCTAGTGTTTTACCACTTATTTCCTCCTGATTTGTTCCTTTAGCTAATTCTGCAGGGTGCGGTGCAAGCTTCATTACCATCTGATATTGTTCACGTTCAAAACTGTACAACAGCAACGTTGGAAGAGTAAAATCAAAGTAGATCCGAAGACCATCCATAACCTCTTTGATCAAGTTGAAGCTGTCGATAAAACAAGAATGGAACAAAGTAGTTCAATAAACAATGGAGAAGTGGGTTGCCTAGCTTTTTGAACATAAAGTTTGGAGCTTGATAATTGAAGACATACTCCCAGCTCCCTCCCATTTGTGCTCCGCTGATAATAGGGTGTGAATGTTAATTAAATCCAAGATTTGAACGTGTACATGTACATGCCAATTAAGACCCTTTCTTTTTAAATCATAATTTTCACACCTAAGTTTATTTCAATGTATTTTCACACATTCATCCTTATAATATACAGTACCGGACAGAAGTAACCTAACAGGGAACGCTTAGCAGAACGCGTTCCCCTTGGCGTTCCATTTTGCGTTCCCTTAGCGTTCCATTTTGCGTTCCCTTTGCGTTCCATTTTGCGTTCCCTTAGCGTTCCAGTTCAGTAAAATGGAACGCGTTCCCTTGTTTTCTTTCAGAACGCGTTCTTATCTACACTAACAGTGTGCAGTCTAGAGTCTGGAACGGCTTTAGTGCTGTCTGAAATATGCGAGACAAAAATATATCGCCATAACGTTAATTTGCACCAGTGCGGAAAAATCCGGTGGGAAAATGTACGTAGAAGACAATTTTAAATGAATATAAATGTGGACAGACCAACAGTAAGTTTTTTCTTGCCATGCTTTAACAAACTACGAACTGGACGAAGCAAAAAACTTGTCATCCGACATTTAATTGACAGAGACCGAATGAGCTGATTCTGCGATCGAACTTGCTCGCATTTTGGAGTGGATCATTGATCATCTGAACAATTGTTGTTGTTTTTTTGTCAGGCTCAAAAATGTGATAAAATATAAATGGCTGAAGAATCCTCAATAAAAAGTCATAGCTTGCTTTTTCTTTGTTCCGATGTTCCTCCTTTTAATATTGTCCTGCAAAGGAATTCTTTAAAACGTTTCCGCAACAGTTTTCCCGTAAAAGTTTGTTGCGTGCAACATGTAATTTAATCGATGAAAACAACTTTCAATTGAATGTAAAAATAACATCTAACCAGAATGAAAGTGATTTCAGTCTTTATAATATCTTAAAGATGTGTTAAATTATTTTTTAATTTGTAATTTAGGCCGAGGCATGAAATGCATGAAATTTGTGTGAAATGTAATTTGATCTGGTGTTTTTCAAGCGCTTGAATCCTGTTGAATGTAAATAAAAACTTGACATTCACGAACGAAAAATGCATTTTCGTGAATGAAACCTTCTATCACTTGAATGAAAAAATTGTACCTGATAAAACTCTAATCAGATTTTGTGTTTTTTAAGTCTCCCTGATCTATTTGGTTTTTTAATGTAATTAACATGAATAAGCTGAGCTGTAATTTATTTCAAGAACACATTGAGAACAGCCAATTCTAAACAGCAAAACATTTTCTTGGTCTTATATTCTCGGCTAGTAATAACTTTGGGGAATTGAAAACAACAGGACATTTTGAATTGAAATTTCGTCGCGTTAACATGAGTCATACGCAAATAGTCATGAATCAATGAATTTTGCGAATTTATTACCTTTCGCGGTGACCAAGTAAGCGAGTTCTCCGTCGTTTTTTAAGAGAGTTTGTATTTTATTTCGAGAACGCGTTCCCTTAAAAATTTGGAAGTTGTGTAGCGTTCCATTTTGCGTTCCTTTGGCGTTCCATTTTGCGTTCCCTTAGCGTTCCATTTTGCGTTCCCTTAGCGTTCCATTTTGCGTTCCCTAGCGTTCCTTCAAGTTCCAAGAACACGTTCCCCTGTTAGGTTACTTCTGTCCGGTACTGTATATCGCCACCTATTATGCAATGTATCTATTTCTAAAATTGTAATTACAAAATCTTTCGTTATAAGAAATTAATTAAGTAAAATTATTATTCCCTCCAATAACAAGCTTCCCTCCTCTGAAAAATTAATAAGTCCTCCCCAAAAGTAATCTCTGACGGAATAATTTGAAAGACTTTAAACCTGGTGCTTATATAACAGGTATTTGGAATTTAATGGGAAAGCATCTAAAATGAAATAACTACCGAGTAATACTCACCTCTGTCCTGGGTAAAAATCCTTATAATGTTCAAAGTACTCGTTTAGAAGTTGAGCTACATTTGGTGTTCTAGGAAGCTGTACAAGCTTGGAAAAATGGTATCGATAAGTAAATTGGCATCTTCTTCAAATCACACAGAAGCTCTTGGTATTTTTACTTAGTTAAACATTAAAAGGGGCTATGTCGCAAGGTGAGTCTGCGCAATGAGTTCCTGTCATGTGACGTCACCTGACGTCACACATGTCAAATTTCTATTGTTCCCTCCCGGATTGCGGCAAGTTTATCGCGATTGCACTTGTGTCAAACCACGCGAGGTAAACAAACACACAATCAATTTCGCTTTTAAATTCCTCCCCAACTTCCACCCCTACTGGAAGACATCGAATTTTTCGAAGGTACATGTATGATTAACAGATCGCAGAAATAATTTAACAAAAATCTAGCCAAGTAAATACTCTAACTAATTTGTGAACTTGAGATCTATCCTTCCACGCAATAAGACGAGATGGAACGGATTGCAGCGAATTCAACAGTAATGGTCGCCAACTTGATAAAAAGCCACCGGACGTTTTTCAAGTTGTAAGTACCCAGTACTCACCCGCCATCCTCGCGACATAGCCCCTTTAACAAAATTGGCAGGGACACCACAACAGCTTGCGCCATTATTACTGTGGGCCTGTAACTGCATATCCCCCAAAGGAAAGGGGTTTTTCCCCTACATCTTTAACTATGAAAATTAAAGTGCACCTTACCCCCAATTTTTTTTTTCTTTTAATCAATTCAATGAACGTTGAAAAGTCGAATAGTGAAATATTTGTTTTTTACGTCGCGTTAGTGAGTTATAGAGATTTAAATTTACATTTAATGCTAATTAGATGACATCAAATCAAGACTTTACCATTATTTCTACTTCAGTTTACAATACGCAGTTCACAGCTTAAGGATAATCAATTTAAAAAATACTAAATAAAAACTGTTTATAGTCAATTGATTTGTAAAAAAATATTACTTGGAGGTGGAAACAAGTAGTTGTATAATAAACGATTCATGATTTGACGTCATTTTATTAACATTTTTGTAAATTCAAACCTCTATAATTCACTAACGCAACGTTAAAAACAAGAAATATCTAACTATTCAACTTTTCAACATACATAGAGTTGATTAAGCGAAAAAACAATTTTGGGTTTAGGTGCACTTTTAGCCTCTCAAAAGCAGTGGGAGGGCTGAATTTGAAAATATTTGGCTTGGTCATGGCACAATGGACCATGCTGCATAACCAAGTGTAACTGTTTATTCAGATAGTATGAAAATGACAAGAAGTAAAAGTAAACTGTGATGTCTGACTTTGATTGCAAACATTTTTTCAGGTTTTAGTTTAAATCAATTGAGATGTTATGCAGAGATAATTTGAAACTGTTTCAAATTTTAGTGCATGAGACCATGCATATAATTTTCTATTTTCATCCTCATTCACAATGATGTGTACAGCACTAAGATGAGGATTTTTATGTAGGTACAGTAAGTCTTCATAGGCCTAATGGCTCACAACTGTCACAGCTGAACCCAGTTTCTGTAGCACGAAGTGACTGAGAATATTACTACTCCCCCCCTGGATGGGATGCTAGTCCATAGCAAAGTTACCCCCCAGCATTATGTTGCCAGTACCCATTTATACACCTGGGTGGAGAGAGACAACGTGGAGCAACGTTTTTGTGTAAGGAGACAACACGATGGCAGAGACCAGGCTTGAACTGCCGACCTTCAGGTTGAAAGTCTGATGCGCTAACCACGACTAGACCACTGTGCCTCCATGATTTTTAAGTACTTTATTATTAAAGTAAGGCCATCCCCATTAAATGTTTCGTTTCCCATCGCCCCACCGACCAATTTTTTTTGGAAAAGTAAAAAAAAAAAATTCAGATACACTGTCTGACAGGCAAAATGTTATTTTTTAAACATGTGATCAAGACTTTATTTTGAATAGAAATCTTTTATATTTAATTTATTAGCCTCCATTGTAGATGAGTAAAAACTATTTTGATTTGGAAAACATTGGCATTTGAAAGAACACATGTAACCAGGCCTTCTTACTTAGCATCCAGGCTTTTTCTGGACACAGGCTCCCTCAGTCAATTTTCTTTTTTTTTTGCCCAACCAACAGACCCACTTCAGGAGAGGAAACGCGATGGGAAACGAAACATTTAATGGGGATGGCCTAAAGCACTGTATGCAGTAGTACTTTAGGACAAAATGTGATCACTGCACACATGTTTCAAGCAAATTTGTTTTACTTATATTGTAAGACATTAGTATAGTACCTTCTTTTTCCTTTTAATAAAATAACAGTCATCTTCAAGCTTTAGTTTCAGCTGGCTGGGTATTTCAATCTCAATTTTTGGTAATTCTGGGCTTTCTACCTGTAAAAGGTTGCATTAACATAGATGAAGCTTAGTTATGCTGTAAATTTGTTAAAACATGCACAAAAAGCCCTTCTACATATAATAGTTAAATTTGAAGCAATGAATTATTATGTCAATATTACTGCACTGTTCAGAAAATAATACACACCACTTCTGAAATGGATTTGCTTTCTGGTTTGATAACATCTGAATCTTTACATTCTGAACCTTGTGACACCCTTCCCTTCTTTTTTCTTGATCTGCCAGTTAAAAGAGGAAAACATTTCAGAATTTATATCAACAGTAGATTCCTACTATATGCATCAAAATGTCTGTTATTGTACATCTCCATCCAGAGGTGTATCTGTCTTTACGTGAAGTGCATACCATAATTTCCTAGAAAATTTTGCAAAAAAGCTTTTCAGTCTCAGGAATGCAGGAAATTACATAAAAAAAAAAAAACATTTTCTTGCCCTCCCCATTGAAGCTCACCCCTATTGTGCTAGTATCACACCTTTAGGGTGAAACTTACTCTCTTAATGACTTTGTATGTATTGCTAAAAATTGTCTAGGCATCCATGCATGGTTAGCAGGTTTCAGTAATGTTCAAGACAGCAAGAGGTTTTTATTAAGTGAGTGTAATCAGTGCTATATGTGGGTTAAGTTTGTTACTGGATCTCATCCGTGTAACAAAGGTTTTTTCTGGGTACTCTGGTTTCCCCCTATCACACACACCAAAAAAATTCTAAATTCCAACTCAATGCGGAAACAGTGGAAGTAAGAGCCACTCTGTGGATTTCCTATGAAATCCCAATTTATATTAAATTAACCTGGGTCTGGAGTCTATTACTCTTTTGATTCTGGACTATTTATAGAGACCAAACCACTGACATGATACAAGTTGCTTACTTACTTCAGTGCTTGTTCATGGAGTCTAGCCATAAGTGACCTGTTGTTGTCTGAGTCTCTCATAACTTGATCTTCCACAACCCAGCGATCCCAACTACGAAAAAAAAATGTTTAGAACTTGGTTACAGGGACCCAAGCTTAAGACAGCCATTAAAATTATAATTATTGTACTAATCACTGTGATAATGTATTTTTAATAATGTAGTTTTTATTGTCTGCCAAGAGATTTTGTATGCAAGGAACATGACCTGACCACAGCCTTTTAAGATTTTTTCTGTCTACCTTCTGTTCCAACCATTAAAATGGATAAAATATTCTGGGACTCTCTTTCCTTTGTCATCTTTAGTGATATCAACTTCCAAAACCTACAAAATAATGCAGCCAAAACATGACATCAACAAAGCTGATTAACACAGCTTTAAACTTAGTGTACATAATTAATTACCACAAATTAAAATCTAATTGACACTTTAATCAATGGTGGTCAGCAAGGGAGCTCAACATATTTTCTTGCATAATCCACTCATGCTAACAATGTACACGAGAGCCGATTTTTATGTAATAATTATTCTCTTTCCGGAACAAATTAACAAAAATCAATCCAAATAATTAAAGTTGGCTATAAAAATAATTTGGCGCTTTATGATTCTCAAGAAAGATTCGCCATTTAGGAGGGAAGTAAAACTGATGTTCCTAGCAAATCGTATGTTCGTCGTAGAGCAGTTTAAAACCAAACAGACCGGCTGTCTACAAATTGAATGGTTAATCAAAACTTTTTATCTATAAATTCTGATGAGATAGTGGCCATGCATGTGTTGTCAAAATTAACCGCGCCTGTGTTCAAAAAGCTCCAAGCATAAAACAATTCGATGCTGAACAACACTTGCACAAAACTTCACCTTTGATTCATACAGGACTCTGGCCTTGTTTGGATCAGGTTCGTAGCAAAGGACCTTTTCTCCAACCACATATTTCGGCACCGGATTGCTTCTGGTCTCGCGACCCGTCGCCATTTTTTTTGTAACTTGTTTTTAGTTTTCATTGTGTCGTACATGACGCACTTAGACCTGATCGCAGGCGAAGTGCACATCTGTTTTGGAAGAAATCCACTGAACAAGTGAGCCCATGTGGGTTCAAATTTCTGCTGGAACATGTTCAAAAAGTAAGTTAAATTTGGTTCATTTTGCTTCTTTATTGACATATTTGATAAGAGAAAATTGTTTTTGTTCCGTTATCTCTGTTGCATACGAAATCATGTCTTCTAATAGTCCGAAATTTTACCAAGGAATTTCCTTTAAGTTAAAACTGTTAAGCTTAGCTTACTAGCCTTACTTTAATTTAGGTTTAAACTTTAAGCTTTATACTAAGACTTAAGTTCGTTCACCGTTCACCGTTTTTATTTAGACCTACGGGTTATGTTCCCAACATGACCATTAGTTCATGTTTGACCACAACTAACCTCTGTTTAGTACTAGTACCAGAATACATAATGAACGTGGATGATCTTAGTGTTAATGTCTAAGTACTCTTTCTAAAGTTCATACGGTACAGTATGTGGACCCTGGTCCGGCACTGAACAACATAATTTACATTTACATTGACGAAGTTGGTAAAATCTTACGACATCACACCGACTAATAAAATAAAACAAAAAAACATACTTCCTAGTTCATTGATTTAAAAAATTAAAACAAGTTTCTAAAATAATTTGACAACTTTATAATTTTATAATGTTGTATATCTTACCTGAATCGTCACTTCGTGAGCTAAAATTTTGCCTGGAGATAGCTTTTATGGTTCTCTATTACATCTCAACCTAAAAACTTCCTTCCTCAAATAATTTTCTTGTAATTCGAAAAATAGTTGTCTTACTCGCGGGCTCTTGGACCAGCATTGTGGCCCCTGGTCCGGCACTTGAATATAAGGACACGAAAAGTAACCCTTAAAGGGAGGGTTTCACAGTTCGGCACATGTGCAAGCTATGGCGTAACCCATTTAATTTCATTGTTTAGACAAATCGGAAGTGAGTAGATAACTCTGGCGGGAAATTTGCCCGTGAAATTGTCGCAGTCAGTCAGCTGATTGAATGGATGATTATACATACCAATGTGCGCTATGAAAGCCACCAGAGTGTAGAATAAATCCTTCAGGTCAAAGGTTTTATTCAGTGTTGACTTTGTCGATGAAATCCTTTGAAATTTTCTGTAAATTTTGGTCATCCTTCACTTTGTTTGGAAAAATTATAGTATGTGATTATTGAAGTAAATGTGAGTGTTATTTTTTAACCGATAAAATTGGTAATAAAGCGAATAAAGCATTTTAATCTGTGCACATGCGCCGAACCGTGAAACCATCCCTTTAATGGCTATAATTTTGCAAGAATTGACAAGAGAAAGTTTTTTTAATAGTATTTTACTGATTTGTATTATTCCTGATATATTTAAGCTGAATTTTCTTGGGAAGGCATTCTGAAAATTTTGCGGGCACTCAAGCCATATCAGCCAAAACAGTCCATTTCCGAGTAAAGCCATTTTTCCCGCTCTTTTCTTGTAGTAACCTCTTCAGCAATATATTAGAGATTGGTATACGCCTAAAGCGTTACTAAAATATTATTTTCGACTAAATAACAAAAATATTCATTGTAGTTAATAATTATATTTAACTTCCAGGTCAACTTTGGGCGAAAAATTGTCAATAAGCACATTTAAATTTCCCAAGCGACATTAGTGCCGGACCAGGGGCCACCAAGTGAGAGTTGTTGACATTTTTCAAAAGAGGATAAAAAGAAACATTCAAATGCTACGGCAAATTCATTTTCATCAATAGAAAACTTATTCTTTGGGACTTTATTCGACAAAAAAACGTAGGTTTACTATTGCGTTTTAACTAGTTACTAGCGTAATAAATATAGCTATGCCATTTACGGACCCTTGTCAGTCTTACCTGTCAACAAACTGGAATTTCACGCCTTTGGCAACAGCAGGAAAGCCAAAAATAGCTCATGTTAAATAAGACTAATCGATAAATCATTGGACGCTTTTAGTTTTCGTTGTATTTTTAATATTTACCAAAGAAAAATTATATCATGTTCGTCCAGAGTCCTGCCGGTCCAAGGTCTACATACTGTACTTTTAAATGAAATTAAAATTTGATGTTATAAGGCACATGTCATTGGCTTCCCCTGGGGTTGACCTGGGAAAACCAGGGGGATTGTTAACGGCTGTTGCAAAGGGAGAAAGAACCTTTTGAATCGATGTCCCCTGGGTCAGATATTTTTCACCGGAAAATCCCCCTCATATCCACCTCCTTAACAACCTGATCTCGACCTTGGGATCAATTCTATTGATTAAAAAGAGTTGAGGAAAATAGTCTGAGGATATTTTTGTGATTAACACAAGGGTAAGGACTTGTAAAAAGACTTATCAAAGGCCACTGAGGAGGAGAGAAATCAACTTATATGAAGAAGCCACATGAAGCTTGCCAAGAAGTTTCACAATCTTTTTATTAAACATTGCAAATAGAAAATCAAAACCGGATAGCATAATTTCAAAATTACTTGTATGTTGTTATTCATATGAAAACAAGCCATTAACCCATTCGCTCCTACACCGGCCAAAACCGGCCGTACAAGACTCCACTGCTTTAAAAAATTGCAACTTTCTCAATCGCGCGAACACTGCCCTAACTAGCAGTTGTGAGCATTGACTAAAAAGTCCCTCAAATTGAGATACCCAATAAACACAAAAGAGTCAGCGATTTTTGCAGAATATCAGCGTTTGAATTTGGACAATAACAAAAATGACCGTTTTTAACGTCATAGAAAAACAACAAAAATCACGTTTTTGCCTTTAGTTTTTTTTATTCAAATCATCGTGGCAAACCCAAAAGTCAACATTCACAGCAAAATTCAGTCCTAGTCCTAGCTTAGCAGCAAATTTTTTTGCTCTTATTCGTTGCTCGGGCCCAGCTACAGCCTCTCGTTCTGGTGCATACTGACCTTGCCTCGATTTTCAACATCACCACCGCACTGCATGCTGGGAACTAACGAGATTTTTCGACAGTGTTCCTTCCGTCCTCCACACATTTGACATATATGTTGTGATTTAAAGTTTTCTTTGGTTTAAAAATTTTCAAACCAGTTTGATTTTGATTTTCCTTTGTCTCAGATTCATTACCATAATGTGACACAAAAGAAAACAAAAATTGAACTGGTTTAAAAAATTTTAAACCAAAGAAAAATTTGAACCACAACATATATACTAAGTCCACAGCCACTCTGACCCACCGCCGAAATTTCGTGCTTGTTGTATTCTCCTGTGGTCGCAACTTCCAAAATATGCCGCAGTAGGTCGAGAAATTCATCCAGAGTCGAGTCCCAAAGCTACTTCGTCTCCTGGCGGCCATTTTTCCAGTTCAACGAGCAACAAGCCAAATTCGTAAACGAAGTACAACACCTAACTCACTTCGTTGAGAAAGTGGACTCTGAACTACCTCCAAGCTTAATGATGCTCATCAGGCAGCTACTAAAGATGAAAAATGGCTGTGAACTTACCAAAAATCGTAGATAATTCATATTGGACCCTTAATTGCAAATCAACCAAGCAAAATGAGATCGTCCATTGACGTTTCCAGTAATCTCGAGCCTTCAGTGTTTTAGAACCGCAGCACTTTCAATGGTAACTTTAAATATGGAGTCACGAAATCCTATGGGGCGTGTGAATGCAGAAAATCGCTCAAAAACGTACAAATTCTCAGGAGTGAATGGGTTAATATAAGCCTCATGGACAGATTTTCTTTGATTAGATGAATACTTTTACTGCAATTTATTATTGTAAAACAGACAACAACAATTGCCTACATGTACACCATTTAACACTTCTTTTTACCAGATTTCAAGTTAAAGAATCTGTCTCTGGAGTAAGTCAAGTGAAGTCATCTATACAGCGAGCAATAAAAAACAAACTGGTGGAGCAATTTCCTCCAATTGATGATTACATAGCACAAATATTTCCCAAGAAGGAGCCACTAATAGTTGTGAAATGGTGAGTCTCTTGTGTGTCTTTCCTCTCAATAATTATTAAGAAATTATAGTGATTTCACCATGAGCATAAAATTATGGGAGTATGTATTCGTATCTGGCAGAGGCGCAAAGGTCCAGTGGTTAGCGTGTCGGACTTTTAACCTGAAGGTCAGTGGTGCAAGGTCTGGTCTCTGCCGTCGTGTTGTTTCCATAGACAAGAAACTTTGCTCCACGTTCTCTCTCTCCACCCAGGTGTATAAATGGGTACATTGCCACTGTGTTGTTTCCTTAGATGAGAAACTTTGCTCCACATTGTCTCTCTCCACCCAGGTGTATACATGTAAATGGGTACATTGCCAGTGTGTTGTGTCCTTAGACGAGAAACTTTGCTCCACATTGTCTCTCTCCACCCAGGTGTATAAATGGGTACTGGCAACATAATGCCTATAGACTAGCATCCCATCCAGGGGGGAGTAGTAATACTCTCAGTCACTTCATAGTATATAAACCAGGTCACCCTGTGATGGACTAGCATCCCATCCAGGGGGGAGTAGTAATACTCCTAGTCACTTCATAGTATATAAACCAGGTCACCCTGTGATGGACTAGCATCCCATCCAGGGGGGAGTAGTAATACTCCTAGTCACTTCATAGTATATAAACCAGGTCACCCTGTGATGGACTAGCATCCCATCCAGGGGGGAGTAGTAATACTCCTAGTCACTTCATAGAATAGAAACCAGGTCACCCTGTGATGGACTAGCATCCCATCCAGGGGGGAGTAGTAATACTCCTAGTCACTTCATAGTATATAAACCAGGTCACCCTGTGATGGACTAGCATCCCATCCAGGGGGGAGTAGTAATACTCCTAGTCACTACATAGTATATAAACCAGGTCACCCTGTGATGGACTAGCATCCCTACTAGTACTCCCTTAGGAGTAGTAATACTGTCAGTTGCTTCATGCTACAGAAACTGGGTCATGCTCCGGCAGTTGTGAGCCATTAGGCTTGTGAAGACTTACCAATTAATATCTGATGTTCTATTGTCTATTTTTTTGTAGTCATGAGCACATAGAAATATTATCTATCAATCAAGAAATCCTGTTCTTCAGACAAAGAGAAGGAGACTATTTACCATCATTGAGACTTTTACATAGATGTAAGTGTTGATAAACTGATTGAATCAATTTTTTTCTCTAATTATTTGGCCTCGTCTTCTTGCCGTCTTGTCAGCAAGCTGTATTGAAAATTATCAAGTGAGTTTCTTTTTGACTGGTTTTTAAGATTCCCTGCATCTTTTAATCTAGGGTTTGCTTTCCCACCTGGCATGGGGAAGAGAAGAAAGCCGTGGCAAAAATTGTTATTAGTTTATGCAAATTGTTATTAGTTTATGCAAGGAGGTTCAAGAAAACTATGGTTCAACCTCATTTTTCTATTTTGTTTTACAGGGATGGGAGTATGGGTTCGAGTGTGTGGGGGGTCTTCAGGTCATATGCTCATCCAGAGTTCAGTTGTTTTTATTGCCATCCGCCGTTGCCTGACCTGCCCCACCCCACCCGCCCTTTGCATGTTTTTTGAGTTATTTTAGCATTTGAAGTAGTGCCATAGTTCCAAAATTAATGTGATTGTATCAAGTCTCGGTTTCTTGTTAGCCAATTTGGAGCTGTTGTATTGTAATATTAGTGAGTTGTTGTGATGATATTAAAGGTCAGGCTGCATGGTTTGGCTTGGCATCGCTCCCAGTTGTGTGTGAGAAGACCTTTTTAACTCATAAATTTGCAAAGCATTGATCAAGTTATGGGATAATAATGGGGAAAAGACGCAATTTTTCACTCCTTTCATTGGTCAATCGGCTGTAAACATTGAGCCTGTGATATGTAATGGTCACCTGCCTTACCAATGGAGACTGTGTTGGAGGGGGGGAGTTGGATGCAGGGGGGAGAGGTTGGAGCAAAATGCCTAGGGAAGGGGAGGGCCCAAAGGTTGTTTTGTATTAACGAGTTAATTTATAGGAGCCTTTGATTATTTAAGAAAGACAAAACAGTTTTCATGATGTGTTTAAGATGTGTCAGTGTTAAATGAGTGACCACCATCTTTATAAGTTTATTATGAATACTAATTTTGGTTTTTTATTAGTTTTATATTATGTATATGACATTGATCTGAAAACTTCAAACATGTGAGTTTTGTTCCTTTTTTCTAACATTACATATTTTTGTTTCACTTTTAGATCCTCTAATCCTGCCACAACAACAGGTGGACAAGGGAGCAATAAAATTTCTTATGAGTGGTGCTAATGTAATGTGTCCAGGCCTAACAAGTCCAGGAGCGAAACTGGCTGACTTACCTAAAGGAGCCATTGTTGTATCCTTGCTTGTCATGATTACTTTTTTTGTGCCTCTTTTGGCACACATTTGTAGCATTTTTGTTTGTTTATTTGAATTTTTTCCAACCTCCTCTCACCATAAGTTTAGTTGCAATGACTTCACATTTTGAGATGGCCGGTTATGATTGAAATGATCATGTGAAATGTCCCATTTCCTATTTTTAATTTAAGCTGCAGTTTGTAGAAGTCTGCATTTGAAACCAGTTGTTATTATAGCAGGCATTCAACTTCATAGTTGTTGGTTTGAGTCTTGGGGCACTTACCATTTGTCAGAACTGGCTGACCAGACCTGAGTCAGCTCGTAAACAGAATTCAATCCTAAAAGTCCATCAAAATGATGCTTGTTATCCACTACATTGACCAGTCTAGGGTGCCAGTTTGGAAAAATAATGGCACACTATTTACAAATTGCCTGGCCTGGCCAGCCAGGTTTGACAAATGGCGGCCAGCCAGGTTTGACAAATGGTAAGCACCTATAGTCCCCTCTTCTGTTCTCTTGCATGCAGCTAATCCACAGAAAAAGCTATTCAGAATAACCCTGTAATGGACTATGTGTGTGTGAGAGAGAGAGCAGGTTAAGCAAATTATAGCAGTTAAGGAGCAGTGGTGACCATCCTCCCACTGATGTGTCCCTCCTTGCTCCAAGGGCTTTTCTCCAGTTTTCCTTCTTCGAAAAGAAAAGATCGTTTAACATTTTGCAATATTTGATCTGGATATAGAGGACCCACAAAACAAAAATAGTCATGTGGCTTTCCTCTGCTTTCAGTTTTTGCCATTGCAAAAAGCCAAATTGATGTCAGAGGAATAGGTGAGATGTAACATACACCATATTTACTCTTGACTAATAAACACCCTAGGCATTTTTTAATTTTTTACATTTCTATGGGTGGCATTTATTAGATAGGGACATTTATTTCATTTCTCTGCAAAGACTTCTGGTTGGAACACAACTTTATACTGCATTTATAAGATGTAAAATTAGTTTCATTTATGCACTGTGTATATTTCTTTGTACTGCTCACATTTTTCAAGCAGGATTTGGGGGTGAGGGGTGGGGGGCATTTATTAGAAAGGAGTGTTTATCAGAGAGAAGTTCATTGATAATGTCAAGATAATGTCTAACTGATTTATATTCCCTACTTTTACTCGATATGTCATGTTCACCTTAACAACTGTCCAGGCAATAACTGCTGAGGGGAAAGAACATGCAATAGCTATTGGGAAGATGACAATGTCTGCAGAAGAAATGTAAGTAGGTAATGAAAGATAATCCGAGTATGTTCATTATGTCAATATATTTAGACAACAAATGACAAAACTAAGTTGGAAAAAGTTATATTGATGTCAAGTGCAGGAAAACATGCAATAAGTGCCAAGTGCGAGAAAACATGCAACTTGTGCTGTTTGGTAATAAAAAATAAAAATACGGGTGTCTAGCACTGAAAAAACATGCAACCTATGCCAATTGCTAAAAAACACACAGCTGGTCCTAAGTGCAGAAAACGTGTATATTATAAATAAAAGACAACAGTAACTGATTAAATAACAGCTTGTTGGCCTTGATTGGTCAAATTAACAGCACATTTGGCGAGTTTTCGAGTTAACCTCAAAGCTCAGCCACTACAAAACGAAAGCACACATTAACCTGACTACCATTGTTCTCCTCAACAGACGAGAAACCAACAAAGGCATTGGCATCGAGGTCATCCATTTCTTAAATGATGGACTGTGGCAAATGAAACAACTGGAGAAATAATAATGAGAAAACGAGTTTGTACAAATCTGAAATGTGCTGGACATCACTGGAAGATCTTGGTATATTTTCATGACTGATGTAACAGTCCATGAAAAACAGGCTGCTCTATAGGAGGAATGAATTTTTCATCGAAGTTAAAAATAAAAGTTATTTTAACGTTTTGACAAGTTAGTGTCAACAGTCTCTCTATGGTTAATCTTCCTTTTCATCTCGTGAAAACGCGAAGCGTTGAGCGAGATATTGTATATGGGAACAGAATTGCAAATTTTCACTCGATCCATTATCCGTAAACTTTTGTAATTCCCTAGTATATTACCGGTAGGTGTTAAAAGATGATTGCTGTATTTTAATTTCCCAGCGTATTACATTATTCAGTTGTCGAGACATCCTCGTTTCACACAATGCTTATATTATGTCACGCTAAGATCTTTTGGTCGTTTTGAATGTTTTACTCTGCAATTCTTTGAATTCAAACTCAGTATGGAAAATTAAAACCGATCTGTGGACTTAACCTTACGTTGTTTCGTATTCACGAGATGGCTCAAAGAGCCCTTTGATTAAAGTCCCACTGATATGAGCGCAAAGTATTTCTTTATATGTTAAATATTCAAGTAAAATCTGATCTCTCCGTATGAATACCTCTCTATTATGGACAGCTCTTTTGGTACCAAATACAATCCCTACGTCTTTAAAGTACGGACACCTCTATAATGCGGACACCTCTATAATGCGGACACCTCTATAATACGGACACCTCTATAATACGGACACTTCTATAATACGGACACCTCTATAATACGGACACCTCTATAATACGGACACCTCTATAATACGGTCACCTCTATAATACGGACACCTCTATAATACAGACACCTATAATACGGTCACCTCTATAATACGGACACCTCTATAATACAGACACCTCTATAATACGGACACCTCTATAATACGGACACCTCTATAATGCAGACACCTCTATAATACGGACACCTCTATAATACGGACACCTATAATACGGTCACCTCTATAATACGGACACCTCTATAACACGGACACCTCTATAATACGGACACCTCTATAATACAGACACCTCTATAATACGGACACCTCTATAATACAGACACCTCTATAATACAGACACCTATAATACGGACACCTCTATAACAGACACCTCTATAATACAGACACCTCTATAATACGGTCACCTCTATAATACAGACACCTCTATAATACAGACACCTCTATAATACGGACACCTCTATAATATGGTCACCTCTATAATACGGTCACCTCTATAATACGGACACCTCTATAATACGGACACCTATAATGCGGACACCTCTATAATACGGACACCTCTATAATGCGGACACCTCTATAATGCGGACACCTCTATAATACGGACACCTATAATACGGACACCTCTATAATACGGACACCTCTATAATACGGACACCTCTATAATACTGACACCTCTATAATACGGACACCTCCATAATACGGACACCTATAATACTGACACCTCTATAATACGGACACTTGAGTCTGTCCCCGCATTGGTGTCCGTATTAAGTAGGTTCAACTGTACTTATCGCATTTTATACCCTTACCCAGGGCGGTATGTAGAGTAGTATGAGTGGGGTGTATACAGCAGTACGAGTCACCTAGTATTGCGGCATACTTAATTTTAATTTTCAAACCACTTAATAACGTGCAAACTACACAGTCAAAGGTATTTCATCGATGAAGGGACAGTTAATACGATCGAACCTCTCTACAACTGATACCTTGGGGATATTTAGAGTGTACTGGCCGTAGTAGGGAGATGGTAGGGGTGTGATAGTACTCCTGGCATTCATTATGATCAGTACAGGTTCTTCAAGCTTCCTTTTTTGAATTCACTGGAGGGATTTTTTTTTACAATTGTCCATGATTATATGACATTTTATTTCAGTGTTATTTACTGTACATGTAGTTTTGTAAAGAAAAAGGTGATTAAAACAGCAGATCCATCAGGTTTCTTCGGGTTTGAATGTGGCAATCATGTTTGCAATGCAGTAAAAACCTGCGAAAAAGAACCTAGTAGATTATTCCAAGTTAGCCTAAAGGCCCGTTTGTCGCAAATGTAAACTAGCGGCGATTTCTGTGCGATTCGGGTACGATATTTGCTGCGATTTACTGTGATTTCCGAAAAATCGCCGCCAAGTTGAATTCGCGACAAATCACGCCCAAATCGCACTGAAATCGCCGCTAGTCACACGCGATTTAAAGATACAACTTGAAGGCGACAAAAATTGCATCGAAAAGTGCGACAAAAATTGCACAAATAATCGCCTGCCTAAAAGGGCCTTTAAAAGGCCTCCAATATAACTGCCCCCCGGTTCCTGGAAAGCCGATTAAACTATCCCTCGATTAGCGGGTAATCCACGGTTAAATTTCTTATTCCTAGGATAACTAATCGAGGGGTAAAAAGGCGTTCCTGAAAACGGATATTTTTTGTATTTTATTAATTTGTTTTCCTTCTTTCAATCAATCAATCAATAATCTTAATTTAAACACGATAAAGTTTAAGCGTTGCCGCTTGTGGGGTCGTGTATTTAACTATACTCGGCTATAAATATAACTATCTAATCTTGTTTAAAATTACATTGATATTTTACATAATCAATAAAATATGGTAAAATTTAATATTATAAAATCAGGCCATACAGGTTTGTATGGCAAACATAGAAGTACACTACATAGAGCTACATAAAACAATGTAAAGCTACAGTAACTATACATTACATAAAAAAAACATGTATAGTAGTTTAAATGAAAAAATATAACTAATGCCTCATTCACATCAACGGTTAAACATGTTTAAATGTTGTTTAGTTTAACTACGTTTTTAGACTCTATCTTGAACGTTTTAAAATGTGTATGACTCAAACTACCTGGAATGGTAATAAAGTCAATAAAGTTTCTTTTAGTAAAGATTTCACTCCAAATATTACGGGAGGTTAGGAGGTATTTTTCTAAACCTGTTTTAAACTAATTTTTAAAAGGATTTTTCAACCGAGACACGCGTTTTGATGCGTATCTACCTTAAAATAATAAAATTTAGACCTTATCGCCTAGTGTTCTTCGATAGCGCAGATGTTTTGGCTTAGCCCCGGACGGCCCGAGTTCAAGTCACGCTCGAGACTTCTTTTTTTTCTTTTTTTTGTCTTGTTTGTTTTTTCTTCGGACTGGACATTATGAAAGTGATGTTCTGTTTTTTTTTTCCCGTTCGTCAAAAATCCTTACGTTTAATTTTTTTTAAAAAAAATATCGAACCGTGTCAGTGTGGAAACGTAAGCTTACGGCAATATTGCGTTACGTGTTCGCATTTCTTCTACACGGATTGGCTCTTAGGAGCCTTTGATTAGACATAATTTTAAGCTTCTGTTTCTCCGTAAAAGCACTCAAACACTCGGGAAACAATGCTGCAATAATTTAAAAACGCCACGAGTTCAAGCTGTGTACAGCTTCTTGTTATTTAAACCATGTTGCGCGGGAGCGGATGATCGAACCTCTTACACTGTAGTCGTATTCTCTTTCATACTCCGCCTTAGCCGATTCGAGATTGGCGAGATTTTCCTGTGTTCGTGATTCTGCTATTTTCTTCTCACATATTTTAAGTCTATTTTCAATAGTTCGAATTTTCTTTCTCTTTTCCTCTTTTCCTTAGCTTTCAATTTGCTAAAAGATATACTTTCCTCGCGAATTTTATATTTCATCCAATTCCATTTAACTCTCAAATCACCACAGAAATTAATTTCATCAAGCCATTTTGTTCTTCCGCAATCGCTGAACAAACAGAGGATCATCTAAGAGACTGCTATTAAACTTCCAAAAGGTGGGGCCGCGCTGCTGATCATCTGGACTATCAATTTCAAGAGTTATTGCGGAGTGATCCGTTTTTATGGCTGTTACTACATCCACTTTAACTACATCGTCTTGTAACAGATCACTAATAAGCCAGTAATCTAGTCATCTTTGGGTAATCGGGCTTGTTTGCCTCCAAGTAAATTTCTTGCCATCGGGATTTAGAATTCTCTTAAAGCTACTAAATCATAATTCATCATAATATTCTCTACGAACTTGACACAATCCTTTAAAACCGTGTTTCCACCCAAGCAATCCAGATCAGGTTCTTGATTGTGCAATACCAAGAGAAAATAATTGGACAGAGAGGGAGTCTCCCAGTAATGGGTTTGGGATATCTTAGGGGCCGATTACATGGCGAATTTCAGCCCGGGCTGAGATTTCAGCCCGGTTGACCGGGCTGAGATTTCAGCCCGGCTTCCGAAATAAATCCTCTTAAAATGAAGTTAGCGATTACATGAACAAAGTTTCAGCCCGGGCTGAGTTTCAGCCCGGGCTGAAAATTCCAGCCCGGTTTCAGAAACCGGGCTGGAATTTTCAGCCCGGCCAAACGGGCTGAAATTCGCCATGTAATCGCATCAGAATTTCAGCCCGGGCTGAAAAGTGAATTTCGGCATGCGCAGTGACGCCATTTTGATTCTCGTTATCAATCTTCCCGCACAATTTCAAACTTGGCGCCCGGGCTGAAATCTCAGCCCGGGCTGAAATTTGTCATGTAATCACAACGAAATTTCAGCCCGGTTGACCGGGCTGAAATCTCAGCCCGGGCTGAAATTCGCCATGTAATCGGCCCCTTAATTGCAAAAAAGTTATTTTTAGTAACAATGCGGACCACGCGAAAACATTTTCCGGTGAGCTGGTTGACTTCCGGAAGACTCGCTTTCATGAATCAGCTCGTCAAGCGGTCGGCATTAGATAACATCGGGTGAAACCTGATTTCTGCCCAGCGGTCGCAGTGAAAACAATTGGTTTGTGGGGTTGCTCATTCTCGCGGGCGCAGAAATCAGGTTTCACCCGATGTTATCTAATGCTCACAGCGTCAAGCCAGGCGGAGTCAGCAAATTAAAAAAATGGCGACCATCGCGGTGGTAATTTCGCATGTGAAAAAGAAAGTGAAACGGTCCTGTTTGAGCAAAGAACGTTATAAAGTACCACAGCGGCTGGATACATAGATCTTCATCTATCTTTATACACAAACTGTTGCAACTGAAGCGGTAAAAAGGGGGCTGGACAATTCAACTTACTGGACAGATGCCAATCAATCATCTACTCCAATCTCTTGTAAGCGTCGTTTCTAAAAGTTTGAAGTCGCTTTGCTCGATCGATGGCCAGTCCATCCAAACTTTTCAGACGTGAAATATTTGCATACTGTAGAATTCAAAGTTGTTATGTTTTTTGTAGCTGAAGGATAGGATGATTCCCTTATGGGAAAATCACTTTTTAGAAATTTCAACACGGCAAGGAGTTAAAAACGCTAAGACCGGTTCACATGCATGCATGGATTTGTTTTCTATAAGCTTATGCTTTATACGTTTGGAAGAACTTTGTCAGGAGCATCTTCTTTTCATGGAAAATGAATATCAGTTCTGTTGAGGTCAGCTACCAAGGAACTCTATACTGACAGCCGGGTTAGAGGTTATTTAGAGCCAAAGTGTAAGTAAAATTTCTGGAAAAGTGATTGAATTTTATTTATTCGATAGGCCGCGTGTTCTAAGTTAAATTCATTTATTAAAGCTTACTTGGATTATTGACTTCAAAAAAAATCCAGTAGACTTGTATTATTTTTATTTCTAAAAAGCGAATAAATAAAACACGCTTTTCTAGTGATGTCGCCTTAATTTATTCATTGAACTTTGGGATAAAGGCCACCATTTCTTTTAAGTAAACTTGCAGACCTTATAATAAAATTGCGGGCCTCCCCTTTGTCAGACAAAAGATCAGAAAGTTTGGCTGACACTGTATGCGACGTCAAAAAACTTAAATGACCTACTATAGAAAATAAAGGCAATCAATTAAGAATTGTAGCTAAGGTGAATGCATTGACCATACACTTAAATTCCACCCAAGGCCATTTTTTTCAATGAATGATTTCGAAAGAGCGGATCGATGCCCTGCTTGGAAGCGGTCGCCGTTTACACGCTTTGTATTTAGCATTTTTTGCATATATTTCTATGGACATCTTTATTCGCCTTCTCACATTTATGTTTCATAAACGAATCGATTAGATCCTTTTCCGCCAGTGAGTGTAGGTTGCTGTTATAATTTGGATTATTTCGCCAAAATAGTTTCAGAGAAATGACTTTATTTTCGCGTGTACGCGAGTTTCAGCGTACGACTTCACAAAAATAGTTTCCTGACTTTTCCTTGGATTTTATTTAACGATGCCCCTTTTTAATACGGTTAACACTACAGGCTTATTTTTCATTGAAGTTTGGTTGTAATCTAAGAAGGGAAAGGAGATTCAAAATCGATATTTTCGTGAGTAAACCAAAATATTCACTTCAGACATTCTAAAATTCGTTTTCTTCGACATTTTCGTGCCAAACATAACAAGATACTTGGCTTACAATTTGTAGCCTCAGCATGTCTCCACGGCCACAGTTTTACTTTCATACCTTCATATATATTTGCTGGTTCATACAAACAGAATTTTGTAATATCTTTGATGTCTTTTATCCCGGGTCACAGCTAAGGTAACCGAAAATTCCTGAAGTTTGTCATGCATGCACTCAGTTCGAAGGAACTTTACAGGCCCACTTTTCCCCAGCAGTTGTTAAATGAATGAAAACTTTATTTTTTAACTGAAATTCAGACGATACTCCAGTGGCGAAAACAAGCAGGCATCGTTTTGGAATAAACTCCAAGGAAAGGCCAGCAAACATTTTTGTGAAGCTTTTAAATAATGCGTGTAGTCGGCTGAAACTCGCGCGTTGTTTGTTTATAAAGTCCTTAAAATTCTCAGTGACCAGTTATAATCCAATCAAAGCAACGTTCGGAAAAACAACTTATCGATTTTTATGAAACATAACTTGGACAAAGTGAATGAAGATGTCCGATCCATTGTTTTTTATTAGAAAAGGTAAATAGAAAGCGTGTAACCGACGGGCGCTTCCAAACAAGGCATCATCCGTAGTTTTCATTTGTTAAAAAACGTGGCCTTGGGTATGATGCATTTTCGTATTGAAACTTAGCTAAACAAGTTTCTTTAAGCCTAAACACAAAAGTTAATAATATTAATTGCCTTTAGTCTAGAGTGGACCAAGTTTTTGACGTCGTGATACCGTGTTCAGCAATCTTTTAAACTGAGGTTAAGCTGTACTTTGACATGTACAAACAAAGGATCGTTGCCGCATGCGAGTTTACTAAAAAGAAATGGTGGCCTTTTATCACAAAGTCCAATGAATAAATTAAGGTATACATCACTAGAAAAGTGTGTTTTATTTATTCGCTTTTTAAAAATAAAATAATACAAGTCTACTGGATTTTTTCGAAGTCAATAATCCAAGTACGTATAGATGAAAACTAACTACGCATGAATTAAACTTAACCTAAAACACGCGGCCTATCGAATAAAGAAAAGTTCAATCACTTTTCAAGAAATTTTACTTACACTTTGGCTCCAAATAAACCTCTAACCCGCGGCTGTCAGTATAGAGTTCCTTGGTAGCTGACCTCAACAGAACTGATATTCATTTTCCATGAAAAGAAGATGCTCCTGACAAAGTTCTTCCAAACGTAAGTTTATAGAAAACAAATCCATGCATGCATGTGAACCGGTTTTAGCGTTTTTAACTCCTTGCCGTGTTGAAATTTCTAAAAAGTGATTTTCCCATAAGGGAATCATCCTATCCTTCAGCTACAAAAAACATAACAACTTTGAATTCTACAGTATGCAACTATTTTACGTTTGAAAAGTTTGGATGGGCTGGCCATCGATCGAGCAAAGCGACTTCAAACTTTTTAGAAACGACGCTTACAAGAGATTGGAGTAGATGGTTGATTGGCATCTGTCCAGTAAGTTGAATTGTCCAGCCCCCTTTTTACCGCTTCAGTTGCAACAGTTTGTGTATAAAGATAGATAAAGATCTATGTATCCAGCCGCTGTGGTACTATATAACGTTCTTTGCTCAAACAGGACCATTTTACTTTCTTTTTCACATGCGAAATTACCACCGCGATGGTCGCCATTTTATTAATTTGCTGACTCCGCCTGGTTTGACGCGCTGATTCATGAAAGCGAGTCTTCCGGAAGTCAACCAGCTCACCGGAAAATGTTTTCGCATGGTCCGCATGGTTACTAAAAATAACTTTTTTGCAATTAAGATATCCCAGCCAACGCCCCTAGACTCCCTCTCTGTCCAAATCAGGAGCCATAATCGGGGACGGAGACCGCAACAACATGTCATTTCTTTAGAGCTGCCTGTCCCCATGTAAAGGACAATTTAGGCTATTTTTAGCAGAAATTGCGCCATCGCGTGTGACACGCGCGTGTGTCTACGCGGACGTCGCGTTTGAAAAATTGAAAACAATGGCGGCCGAAATTTGTACTTTTAGGTTGGATTTTTCTCCTTAGTGAGCACTTTTATTGATTAAGACTCGCACTGAGGACACGAAACACTCAATACTAGTTTAGGGAAAGTTTGAGTCAAGACATAAATCACATGACCGGCACGAAAAGACCGAAAGGCGCCAAAATTGTGGCGCTGTGTCGCTTGAGTTAGCGCAGGAGTAAACGTTGTAAAGTCTTTCCTGAGCTGCGATCAGTCAGCTAATTCTTGCAGTCATTTCAAGCAAAATGGATAGTTAACTGTTAAAGCTATTTTGTTAAGCTGGATTGTTGAAAAAGTCTAACATTGGACTGACCTGAACTGTTTGAGAAAATTTATAATTCAACTTGTACCGGACGATGTTCTTGTTTATTTGTTAATTTGCGGTGTTCATACGGCCGAGATCAAGAAATGGTTCAGTTTGCAGCTTGGAAACAAAGCAACTGACGCATTCATCACGACTTTCTACATGGAAATGGAATTGCTCTTTTCTTGTGTGCAACAGTATGTAAACAGCTAAATTTAAGCTTTTTTTAAAAGCTGCGTTAATACATTTCTTCAATATGAAGCTAATCTTGATGTGCCGTGCGAAACCGAGATGAATTCAAGCTTTAAATTTTCATCGTCGAGTTTTAACATTTGGATTGCTTTAAACATACAGCTTGTTTGGACTGGCAAAAATAAGGTAAATATATTAATTTAATGTTGTTATTATTATTTTATATTTGGTTCAAAACAATTTTATTCACTTGTTCACCTGTAAAACGGGAAAGCGCAGTTTTTGGCCAATGATGCACCGCATTTTGAATGTGTTCAGATTTATTTGTTTTCGTTTATGTTTGTTAGCCATATCCGTTTTGATGTGTTGCTAGATTGATGTTAACTGTAGACATTTATAACACAAACTGTTTGGTTGGAAATCGTTTCAGAATATATCAGAATGTATTTATTCTACTTCTCAAATTAATAGTGTGTGTTTTAGTGGATTTTAGCGAACTTGCGCCGGTTGGTGGAAGCGGCCGCGTTGATAAAAATTTCTTACGATAGAAAAACTGCTTTAAAAGAGTGGCCTCAAACCATCCTGTTCATTTGGAGCATTTTTGGCTGGAAGAATAAATGGCGTAAAGTGGGTCAGTTTTTAGTGTTTTCATTTGCGTAAAAACAATTTATGTTTAGCCAAATGCAGTTAGTTTTTCTGTCGGTAAAGTCTTCTGGCGGATGTCTCTTCAATAGCCAAGTAAACAAGTATAAAAAGACCATCAAATGACTTTTTCGACAATCTGCACGTTCTGTTAAAAAAGGTTAATTATGATTAATCTGACATTGGTGACTATTCTGTTGAGTCCTGCACGGTAGATAAAAAAAATATTTTTGTCGTTTTGTATTAAAAACTTCTATCGACGTAAAAACTTCATTTACAATCAGCTTGTGCAATCAACAAACCCGAAAGACTTTTATTTTCCGTATGAGGTAGTATGTGCGCGCGCTCTCATTGCGTCAAGGGTGGCGCGAGGGTGGCGCAATTTCTACTAAAAATAGCCCAACGCGTCCTTAACATGGGCTTGCGTGGGCCCCACGCTTACGGTCTCCGTCCCCGATTATGGCTCCTGTCCAAATATAATCTCTTGGCAATACAAATTTTTGAAATACATTGTATTCGAATAACAATCTGAAATATTGGCTATTGTGTCATATGTTGTAGTCTCGCTTTTAGAAGGAGAAACAACCAGCGTTAATAACCGATCCACTAAAAATCGTATGAAAAATAAGATGTTTGAAAGTGCAAAAAGTACCTATAAAGGTAAGAAATTATGAAACGTTGAAGGGCGCTCTGTCATGCTAGTTTCATACAAAACTGATAGTTTTTAAAACTGATTTTTTACGTTTCTAGCCAACACAATTTTATTAGACAAAGAAACCCTTTCAACAAAGGATCAGTGCATTTAGCGCTTACGCGAGTTAATAGTTTATCTAGGTACGGGCCAACAATAAATGCGCCTCAGTTCTCGTACCTGCAATCCGACCTCGAAATTAATGCAGAATTGACTTGAATTATTTGTAGTAGTTGTTATTTTAGTACCTTGAATAAGTTTGCCAAGCAATGAAAAGATTTGCGCAATCATGGCGTAATACACTCCCTCTAATACACACAACAGGACATACAAGCAATGAAAAGATTTGCGCAATCATAGCGTAATACACTCCCTCTAATACATACAACAGGACATACAAGAAGGCTCAACAGCCAATAAAAGCGTACGAACACCGTGAAAACCAGTGGGTCAAACAAGTTTTGCAACTCTGGTGATTGCGCGTTTTATGTATAACGTGATCAACTGTTCAATGTATGAGCAGATGCCTGCTTCAAAGAAAAGTTCCTACTCGCCAGCCACACACTAGACTTGGTGACTACCTGCAACTAAAAGGCAAAAGAAGTTTTTGTTATTGGGGGTGTGTTTTAATAACATGTAAAAATCATATAAGTACTTTAAAATAATACTACATTTATCATCTGCTTCCATAACACGAACGACTTATACGGTCATCCCTAACTCTGGACCATATGTCTCGTAGAACACGCGCGTTCATTGTCTAACGCTTACTTAGCTACGGTCTTTTGGACCGTTTCTACGGTACATTTCTAGAGGGAATGAACCGATATTTTAAACGAGATCTAAATCTTAGTCAACGTCTAACTATTGTTTACTTCCTCTTTAAAAAGAGAATAACCGTTGGTTAACATTTAGATTTCGGACGAAAACTATTATTACTGAGTAGCAAAAGAAATTGAACTGTGTGGAGTATAATTTAGGGAGTAATTGGGAGAGAGACTTCAAATCGCATGAGGACAATTTGAAATTACGACCAGGATAACTCTAAATTATACAGCATGAAGTTCAAATACTAATTAATCGCATGTATAACAAAATTCGGGATTAAAAAGTCTATGTAAACTATTTGTACTCAAAACGTCAAAGATATTTTCTATCACTTTGAAACCAGGAGGAAAACAGCAAAAAATTAAGTGCACCTGAATGACGCGCGCGCAACGTAGGTGTCCAAATACAGTTATAAAATTACAAAACGTTTTAATTGGATAGCTGTAATTGGACACCCACGTGACCGCGAGCCAATTAGGTAAGAAACAGGCCCGTGGATGACCAATCACAATCGAGAATATTGTTAATGCTACAATTATTATTATCACTAAACACTACTCTACTTATTTATGCACCCAGTAAAATTAAACAATTTCTACTAACCTTTACTTATGAAAATCAAATGTCACGTTATCTCCAATCAGCATAAATGGCGCCCATTGTCCCACTTTAGAAAAGCCGTTACTTCTCATCCACTTCATGGCGTGGTAAAGAGATTTACTGGCACTTTCTCCTCGAACAAGGTTCTCGTAAAAACGAATCATAAACTGCTTTGTTGCAAGGTCTTCTATGGCCCACAGGGCCACCAACACTGAGCGTGCACCGGATCCTAAGAACGCGCGGGCGATTCCAACAACTCCCTCGGCTCTTATATGCCCACGTGCACTGTGACAACAGCTAAGAACAACCAGTTTGGCTCGCAGTCGAACTTGCGAAATGTCATTCATTGTCAACAAGTAGTCGTCCTCTCGTGGAATCATGCTACAAGTGGGTCTTTGAGGGGAAAGAACAATTTCTCCTCTTTCGGCATTACCATGAGCGGCGACATGTATTAGACTCACTGAATGAATCCTTTGAAGAACCCCCTGCTTAGTTGCTTGCTTTCCTAGTAAAGGCTGAACTCCGAGCAGTCCTCCAATCATCTCTGCTTCCTCTCTTGCAGAAAGCAATGGTAGTGGTTTCTCACGGTGCCCCTTGTAAAGCACCTCACCAACTTCAGGATCTCCCACTATCAGTGCGCCAGTCTGACTGTGATAGTCTGTTGGACTGTCCTGTATGAGATTGAGAGTCGTCAAAGAAGGAACAATGCGGATCCTGAAAGTCTCTGATAAAAACTTTCCACTTTCATCCTCTAACGCTGCAAATGGAACTTTGAACAAAGAACGATCAGGAACAATAATGATTTCGGCTTCATCAAGCAAGTCAGCTACAGGAGAGATGATCATTTTGTAACACTCAGCAAGAGTTGGATCGGGTTGCTGGTTCTCGGCTTCTTCTTCTACCAGGCGAAAACCCTCAACGGTATCTTCCTGAGATGATTTATGTGTTGGGTGGGTAACATTTGAAAACCATGATCGATCTTCGCATTGCTCGCCAGGTGAAAAATGAAACTTTCTGCAGATTTCGTTTCCAAAAACTTCCTCTACATGCATATCCTTTCCTTTGTTAACGAAACAGTCATTTACGTTTATTCGCCGAAAAAGTATCGGTTTGTCCGCTTTTATAATCCAAAAATATATAGCATCTCGATAATATGAAATGTATAAGCAAGAACAGTCACTTTCTTTATCCATGATCCTTTCAATACCAACCCATGTCTGTGGATTGATTGATATTTCTTTTTCTAAAGAGTACTGAGCTGACATTAAGTCTGCCAGGGCTCTGGCTCGTCCAAGCTCTTCAGTGTAGAGAGCTTTATTAGGCTTCCCACTTAACAAGAACAATGCACTTAGAAATCGGTAGCAATCAACGTGCATGTCAAACAACGATATCTTAAGTTGGTCATTATCTATCAGGAAATTGCGCATCTCCTCACTTTTATGAATGCTGTCAAAGAGATGGGATTTCGCTCCATGTATGTTTCCGTGCAACAGCATTAGAAATCCAAGGCTAGCGTGGTCCGTTACCTCATCCTTTATGTTTCCAATCTCTTTATGCAATACGAGTGCTTTTTCGAAATGTTTTTTAGCCTTGGTATATTCACCGAGAGACTGAAACACCGTTCCTAGGCTAACATAACATGAAGCTTCTCCATTTATGTGCCCAATTTCCTTTGTGATGGGAAGTGCTTTTTCGATATGTTCTTTAGCCTTGGCATATTCACCGAGGGACTCAAACACCATTCCTAGGTTTTCATAACATGAAGCTTCTCCATTTATGTCACCAATTTCTTTTGTGATAGCAAGTGCTTTTTCGAGATGTTCTTCAGCCTTGTCATATTCACCGAGAGACTGAAACACCGTTCCTAGGTTTGCATAACATAAAGCTTCTCCATTTATGTCGCCAATTTTTTTTCTGATCGCGAGTGCTTTTTCGAGATGTTCTTTAGCCTTGACATATTCACCGAGAGACTCAAACACCGTTCCTAGGTTTGCATAACATAAAGCTTCTCCATTTATGTCGCCAATTTCTTTTGTGATCGCAAGTGCTTTTTCGAGATGTTCTTTAGCCTTGGCATATTCACCGAGAGACTGAAACACCGTTCCTAGCTTTGCATAACATAAACCTTCTCCATTTATGTCGCCAATTTCTTTTCTGATCACAAGTGCTTTTTCGAGATGTTCTTTAGCGTTGGCATATTCACCGAGAGACTGAAACACCATTCCTAGGTTTTCATAACATGAAGCTTCTCCATTTATGTCGCCAAATTCTTTTGTGATAGCAAGTGCTTTTTCGAGATGTTCTTTAGCCTTGGCATATTCTCCGAGAGACTTGAACACCGTTCCTAGGTTTCCATAACATGAAGCTTCTCCATTTATGTCGCCAATTTCTTTTCTAATCGCAAGTGCTTTTTCGAGATGTTCTTTAGCCTTGGCATATTTTCCAAGAGACTTGAACACCGTTCCTAGGTTTCCATAACATGAAGCTTCTCCATTTATGTCGCCAATTTCTTTTGTGATCGCAAGTGCTTTTTCGAGATGTTCTATAGCCTTGGCATATTCTCCGAGAGACTTGAACACCGTTCCTAGGTTTCCATAACATAAAGCTTCTCCATTTATGTCGCCAATTTCTTTTCTGATCGCAAGTGCTTTTTCGAAATGTTCTTTAGCCTTTGCATATTCATCGAGAGACTGAAACACCGTTCCTAGCTTTGCATAACATAAAGCTTCTCCATTTATGTCGCCAATTTCTTTTCTGATCACAAGTGCTTTTTCGAGATGTTCTTTAGCCTTGGCATGTTCACCGAGAGACTGAAACACCGTTCCTAGGTTTCCATAACATGAAGCTTCTCCATTTATGTCGCGAATTTCTTTTGTGATGGCAAGTGCTTTTTCGAGATGTTCTTTAGCCTTGGCATATTCACCGAGAGACTGAAACACCGTTCCTAGCTTTGCATAACATAAAGCTTCTCCATTTATGTCGCCAATTTCTTTTCTGATCACAAGTGCTTTTTCGAGATGTTCTTTAGCCTTGGCATATTCACCGAGAGACTGAAACATAGATCCTAGGTTTCCATAACATGAAGCTTCTCCATTTATGTCGCCAATTTCTTTTGTGATCGCAAGTGCTTTTTCGAGATGTTCTTTAGCCTTGGCATATTCACCGAGAGACTGAAACATCGTTCCTAGGTTTGCATAACATGAAGCTTCTCCATTTATGTCGCCAATTTCTTTTTTGATCGCAAGTGCTTTTTCGAGATGTTCTTTAGCCTTGGCATATTCACCGAGAGACTGAAACACCGTTCCTAGGTTTCCATAACATGAAGCTTCTCCATTTATGTCGCCAATTTCTTTTTTGATCGCAAGTGCTTTTTCGAGATGTTCTTTAGCCTTGGAATATTCACCGAGTGACTGAAACACCGTTCCTAGGTTTCCATAACATGAAGCTTCTCCATTTATGTCGCCAATTTCTTTTGTGATCGCAAGTGCTTTTTCGAGATGTTCTTTAGCCTTGGCATATTCACCGAGAGTCCGAAACACAAATGCTAGGTTTACATAACACGAGGCTTCTCCTTGCCTTTCTCCAGTTGCTATCATGATGCTAAGTGCGTTGGTATATAGTTCTTTTGCTTTGTTATATTTAGCTTGACATTTATACAATCCCGCAAGTTGAAAGGTTACTAGGCTTTCTCTGGCTCTTTCGCCACTCTCGCGCGATAACGCCAGACGTTTTCTTCCGCATTTTATCGCATTCGTATGATTGTAAATAAGACGGTACCCTTTGAACAACAAGTCATATAACAATTTGGAAGTTAATCTGACGGATTCTGTTTGTTTTTCCAGAGCGTCTTTGTTAAGGAGAATTAAGTATTCTTTTAATAACTCGATGGCCTTTGGGACGCGATTGGTGTTGAGAAGGAAAATGGCAATCAATATTCCAATAGCGATGACTACTTCAACCTCGACTATGTGGTCCATGACAGTCTTTTGTAGAAGAGACTGGACGAAAATAAAAATCAGTGAGAAGAAATCAAGCATTCTAGAATTTTAGTGCACGTGGTGCGAAAGGGCCACAACTTTTTAAAATTATGATTATTTATACACAATAATATTACATGACTCGATTTTAAGTATAACAAACAGTTGCAACTTCAAAAGCTAAGCAGAGTGCGCATTCTTTCCTGGCATAAACGGGAACAAAACGTAAATAAATTTGACAGGACTTAAAGGGGCTATGTCGCGAGGTTTCGTCTAATTTTAGTAACTTTAATTTACATTTTTCTGTCAAAATTATTTTGTTAGCTGATACGAAACAGGACTCGAAACGGAACCAGTGGTCACGTACACAAGAGCTATTGCTTGTTTTGATTTAAGTCCAACAATTTCATCGCTCTTTTCTCAAGCGAAACAAAATCAGAAAAATGTTAGGTTTGTCTGTGTACTCTATCGTTGAGGTGTACTCTATCGTTGAGGTTCATACTCCTGTATATTGCTGGTAAAGAGAAATATAAATGAGACTTTTGCCGAAAGTTGTTATGAAATTATTGCATAAGTACGCGTTATCTGAAAGGTTTAAAATTACTTTTGACAAATGCAAAATTCAGAGAAGTTTTAGCCAACAAATGAAGAAACCTCAAAAAGCTATTTAAAATTGTTCCCAATCTGCCGTTACTGTCGTTAACCTCAGATATCACTGTTATTTCCATTCAAAACCTTTTTTTTTTAATATTACAGGGAAACTCCCAGCACAAAAGATTCCACAAAAGATTCCATCCCAAAGTTTGATTTGACGCCGAATATATATAAATGTAGATATGGACTCAGTAGTCTAAATAATGGAAATACTCCCGGATCTCGTGTTAATTCTATTAAAATAAACTTTTACAATTTTGCACTGCCTTTAAACTATTCATCACCAATATCAACATCATTAAGTGCTCCTGCAGAAATTAGCAAATTCGGCAAAAGGTTCAATTCAAAACTCAAGGAAGGGGCACTAGGATTTTCAGTTTTACGGTTTTGGTTATTTTGTAGATCAGTTTTTCGGTTTTTGCACTTAAAATTGCCGTTTTTTCGGTTTTGATATCCGTTGCGGTTTTCGGTTTTTTCCTTTTTTAACATCCGCTTTCGTTTTTTTTTATGAATAAGAAAAGCGGTTTTTTAACCCTTGAATACGTGCATGCGTAATGAACGGGTTATCGGTAACGGGGGCAGATATGCAAGTGAGCACTCACTCGCTCACTCGCTCGCTCCATCCATCAGCTGTAAGTGACGTATTGCCGTAATGCTTTGTTACGAATGCGTTTCTTAACAAGAACAGCGTGAATCCAGCGATAACATTAATTAATTTATTGTAAACGAATATAAATAACAACAAGCTTAAAGATGTTTCGCAATTGGAGTCTTAAATGCGACATAAAATCGAGCTAAAAGGATTTTCTAATCGAGAAACGCACTTTGATGCGTATCCACCTTTAAATAACAAAATTTAGTCTTAATTGAGTACGTGTTCCCCGATAACCTCGTGGGCTACGGCGCCGAATTCGACTCCCACGGTCCGGGTTCAATTCACGCCCTTGACTCAATTTTTTTTTTCGAACTGGACATTATGAAAGTGATTTCCTTATTAATTTTTTTTGGCGTTCGCCCGTGACTCCCCTTTTTTTCCTTTGATTGGTTTTGGTTTTGCGCTTGCCTAGTGTAATAACTAATTACAATACCTAACTTATTACTAATTACAATACTTAACTTATTACTAATTACAATGCTTAACTTATTTAATTACAAATTATAATACTTAAATTAACTTATTACTTATTACAATACGTAAGCTAGGGAGCATTTAAAAAATTGTCTAAAAGTTTGTTCTTTAAAAGACGTTTAAAATCTGGAACCGACTGGCATGATTTTAAGAAAGACTCTAAACTGTTCCAGAGCCCAATAGTTCTATAATAAAATGTTCGTTGCCCGGAGGCTGTTCTAAAATGAGGAATGTTTAGCTTTTGGCCACTCCTAGTTGTACGTTTGCTAATTTGTCCGCTGGTTATGAATTGGGATGTTAAATATTTAGGTGCGTGTCCGGTCATGCATTTTAAGGCCATAATACCTTGGCGGTAATAGAGTTGGTCCTTAACGGGCAGTCAAGACAGGCTTTTCAGGAGGGGAGTAACATGATCGTACTTCCTCGCACCGCTGACGATTCGGCAAGCGAAGTTCTGAACGGCCTACAATTTCCGTGCATTCTTCTCTGTCGTATTTGCCCAAACATTCGAGCAGCAATACATTTTACTAAAAACTAAGGCGTTTATTGCAGTTAATAGCGAACTTTTGTTAAGACAATGTTTGACACGGCTAATTTGCGCAAGGCGTGCAATACATTCAGATATAGTGGTCGTTATATGATCATCATGTCAAGTTCGGATCCAAAATTACGCCAAGATCTTTGGCTGATTGCACGGGGAAGATGTCCTTTCCCAACAGAGACAAACGAAACTCATGGAGTTTCGAAGTCATCCGTCGGCTCCCGAAAACAATTAATTTCGTCTTGTCTGGATTCAGCAATCCATGTAGGTTCACGTGTTGTGCCATTTAGGTGACGTTGCCGGTGAAAATGGCCAACAAAAGGTAATCACTTCAAAATGAAAGAAGAAAGCTGAGCTGGTAGAAATCCCTGATCAGTTTAAGTTAAGCTCCATGGGCAACGTTGAAAGCGATTAAATGTCGCATAAATGAACACTTCAAGAAAATGGAGCAGAGGTTTTCGTTCAATACAAAATATATCGTTTTCCCAGAAGATGATAAGCAACCGTCGTGTTAATCGATTGTATGCGTGGACAAGAATTTTGAAGGTCCTGAAGGTGGCCAACGTGAGATAGTGCAGTTAATTCTAAAGAGTGATGGTGTTAGACTTGAATGTATTCAGGAGCATTCTATCGTGTCATATTCATACGATGAGGACTGGAGATAGATTAACAGTGTGTGCATCAATGGAAGCTGCATCTTCGTATCTCACGACCATGGCATAAGCAAATTAGATTTGACAACGAGAGACTAGCTACTCCTTGATAATTTATGCTCCAAACGAGCCTTGAATTGTAACCAAATTTGGTCCAGATGTTTTGTACGCGAATTAGAAAAAATTGTTCGATTTGGAAATTAGAATCAACCGGAGATGTGGATGGAGGTTTTTACTGGCACAGCCAGAAAAAAGCTCGTTGAATGGACTGGCCAGTACCTGTCGTTTTTAACAGCCAATGAGAATTTGCATAGAGTTCGACAACGTTGTGTACGTGTGCGATTTGCAAACGAACACTATTTAAGTACTGAGTAAGATGGACAAAGCTTTCTCAGTTCACAACAAAGACGGTTCCTATAAGACGAAAACAATGGAAGAAGCACTTGCTTTGGATAGGCACTGTAAAAATATCTTTCAGGATAATGGGTATAAAATACGCGCTTTAAGCAGTATAACTGGGGCATTGAATGGTCCACAAGACCACGTTTCTGCAAAAAAAAGTTGACTCAGTTCACGATTTCATGGAATGCGGCCTACAAAGACTTTAACTATTGTTGAATTCGTCGGACGGGACAAGCGACCTTTCAATACACGAGACTCAGTAGAAAAAAGCGCTTTATTTTTGGCTGACTCTAACCTTTACTGCTCAGTAGGTTTTTTTTAAATAACTCTGCGTAGTTTCTGCATTCTACATTCTGCATTCTGCATTTTATGCTTGGAACGTTCCTCACGTTTTCTTCGGAACATCGTAGATAATTACACTGACTTACGCCTGATAGTCCCCTTCTAAAAGGATTCAAGTAAACACAACTTTTCAATAGAATATTCGAATACTACAGAGTGGTATGATTTCGGTAAGAAAGCAAAATACGAGAATAGATATTTTCCCAGGAAGGTAGAAGCGAAATGTCGATATCCGAGCTGGACTTGTGTCAACATCTGTTATTACAAAGGAAAATCCAATAATTGCACAGGACATCTGCTCTGTACCGAAATCATACGAGGAGAAAACATTACTTGATCACTACGGAAAATACTAACAAGAGTACAAGTAAAAAGCGAGCCAGCAATAACTTTAAATACCTCATGGTTATATTTTTGCATCTATTTCCAACACCAAATAAACAAGTTTCTATTAATATTAGAATAAATAAATATTCATTGTTTCATTGCTTACATTTTTATTGTTTTATACTGTGAATATATTGAGAATTGTCGAGCTACTGTGCACACTAACAATTGAAAGTTTCCAAGCTCGAGTACGCTAGATCTTTTGTAAAACAGTGAGGCAGGAGACGACAATTTCTAATCACAGAAGAACATTGCCAGACTTTGTTTATCAGTGACAGTAAGCTGTTGGCGAGACAGTTTCGTTGACCTCCACATTCCACGAAAATGAAGATACGAACGAATCTACCTGAAGCTAAGTGAAGATGTCAGTGAATCTGTTGACAATTATGAAGACAACGAATACGATGAAAGCAGTGATGAAGAGGTGAGCTCAATGTAATTACCCAACAAGATGAAGTGGGGAGAGCAATCAATTTTCTCAGTTTGGTGACAGGTCACGATATGACAGGGCGGTGAGGTTTAGTGATCGACTGCTGTTTTATAAAAGGTGTATGTTAATGATTTCGGATAAAATGTCTTCATCCCCCAGAAAAAGCAAAACTATGTCTTTATTTGATTAAATGAAGTATGCGCCATAGAAAATAGCTATGTTTTGCTATGTTTTTTATCTTGTCTTGGCTAGGGGGTGGAGGTTTGTGAATTTGCTATTTTTATCATTATGTTCGGTGGTTTTCGGTTTTGATCGATTTTAATTGCGGTTTTTCGGTTTTCACGGAAGTTTTCACCAGTTTTTCCGTTTCTTATAGGCCCCAATTCCCCTCTTCAAGTTGTTTCATGATTCGAAAACGCTCCATGGCTTTCTTCAGACGTTTATATGGCACGCTGTGAGTAATGTCTTCTCTGGTGCCACGAGATGCACGTGTTATCTTCGGTTCTATATAAGGCACGAAAAGGTGATTGAAGCTCGTATATTTCATGAAGTTTTCATACCGTTAATCTGTTTGTATAATAACACTCCATTTTCCGATTTTGGATTGCTTTCTCGAGCACATGGTATTCTACAGTCAACCATGTCTCCATTCGGATTAATCTGCCACATGTAAGTCGGGCTGCAAGCCGAATGTCGTACGTAAGCCGCGTATAGTAGGTGCCCGCCTCGCCCGTTGAGGGTGACTTCGGTTACTAGTACCCTCTTCTTCATGTATCTGTGCACCAGTAATCTTAGTGTTATCCTCAGTGTGTCCCTCATTAGGAATTTCTGCAGTGCAACTTTCTGTTTCATCCTCTCCCAGCATGCCATGGAACATTTTAATTTCGGATCATGAACCCGTCATTTCGATTTCCAACGTGTTGCTTAATACAGATGAACTTCAGAGAGAATTTGAGACGCTTTGTAGACTCAGTTGCGGACGGCCGAACATTACGCAAAATTGTTTTTTTTTTCTACGCATTTAATTTTAGAATGTAAATACGCACCAAAATGTATGCAAACATGACGTGTTATAACACCCTTTTGACCATTTGAAAACAATTTGAGAGAAGGTGACTATCGTGTAATAAACGCTCGAAAAAACAAAATCTATGCCGATAATGGTTAGATGAGCCTTTCATTTCAGTTAAACACATATACGGTAGCTTGATGCACCTGAAATTTAGCAAATCTTAGTTTCTTTGCAAACGAATTTACATTATGCAGATTATAAAATAAAAGCAGTAAGACTAACGCCCCGTCCACACTAATGCATTTTTGAAAACCTCCGTTTTTGATTCCCCGAAAACGGATAAAAAGATTTGCGTCCACAATAGGAGCTAAAAAACGATGATCCAAAGATGCGTTTTCATCACCAGGCTCTGCTTGGACGTTTTTCTGTTCAATACGCATGCTCCAATAGCGTCAGCAATTCTATGCGTTGCTAGTTGTGACGTAAGCGTTTTTGAAAAGCTCCGTTTTTGCCGTCCACACTAAAACGATAGACCTGCGTTTTCAAAAGTCTCCACTTTGAAAAGCGTTTTCGAAAACCTCCGTTTTCATCGATTTCATTCTCCGTTTTTGATCGTTTTAGTGTGGACGATCGGTAAAAACGCATAAAAAAGTATGCGTTTTCAAACGAAAACGCATTAGTGTGTACGGGGCCTAAGGGGCTGGTCGCACTACAGTCAAAAACAAAAATTAGCCCGAACAAAAATCGAGGAAAACAAAAGAAACCGCTCCGGCGAGACGCCCTTTTTGTGGAATGTTTTCGTTTTTATGTCATTTTGCAAGGGCTAATTTTTGTTTTTGACTGTAGTGCGACCAGGTCCTAAGTTGCCACAATTATTGGAAAATAACATGCAATTTAATTTACGAAAAGACTTACCGTGTTCAAAATAGAAGCCAATGAAAACAATGAGCGAAAACGGCAAAGACGTTTCCTACGAAACAAAGACATACAAATTCAGCTTCATTCCTGTTGTATTGAGAATCTTCTCAAACAGCACAATTCTAATTAATAACCAAAGCATCAAAAGAAATACACGACATTTAGAAATTTTCTATCCTCTCTAAAACGTTCTAATGCAACAATCTTTCGGCACTTATTTTCGAGAAGTTTTTTTTTTTTTGCATAAGCACATTCTTGTCGATTTCGGCGAATTGTATAATTTCAATATCAGTCAGGGGCACCCAAAGAGGAATGCACAGGGCACCCAAAGAAGAATACACAGGGAACCCAAAGAGGAATGCACAGGGAACCCAAAGATGAATGTTTAGGAAAACGCTTGTACTTATCATTTAAGTGCCTTAAAGGAAATTATGTGACGTGAAAGCTAATGCAGTTTGAGATTTTCGGTTATTAATTTAGCTGAATATTCCACAGCAGAACATTTTAGGGAAAGGAATCATGCATATCTCTCGAATTTACTAATTGCCACAGTTATTGGCAAATAACCATGCAATTGAATTTAGGAAAGGACTTACCGTGTTCAAAATAAAAGCCAATGAAAACAATGAGCGAAAACAACAGAGACCTCTCCTACGAAACTGAAAGACATGCAAAATCAGCTTCATTCCCGTTATATTTAGGATCTTCTTAAACTGCACAGTTCAAATTAAAAACCAAAGCATCAGAAGAAATACACGTTTTTTAGACATTCCATACTCTCTTTAACACGTTCTGATGCTCTTCGTGCACGTAGGTTTAGAAGCTTTGTTCTTTTGCATAAGAACATTTTTTTTTATTTCGGCGAATTGTATAATTTCAATATCAGTCAACGAAAGAAAGAATATAGTGAAGGACGAACCGTTTACAAAATAGAAACCAAACGCAAAGAACACAAACAACTGGGACTTTTTCAACAAAACAAAGACATGTAAATAGACCTCTTTAGCTTGTATGTTTTGTTTTCCCAATGTAGATCATGCGATGTTACCCTAGAGAACTGTTTCTTTTAAATTTTAATTTGTTTTCTTCACGTGCATATCATTATGTATGCCTAATTTATGAAAAGACAAGGGACAAATTCCCTTGAGAACATCACATGAACTACATTGGGAAAACAAAACATACAAGCTAAAGAGGTCTATTGAGGAACATAACTGTTCTATATCGAATGCTTTAAAGTGCACCTAACCCCTAATTTTTTTATTCGCCTAAATGAATGTGCTTGTTTTCTGGAGTGTATCTGTGAAAAAATTTTGGATTTGGTGAAATCCTCGATTTTCTGTGACCTGTTGAATTGGAAGATAATTTGGTTCAGTACCGAGCAACATGGGATCTGGGGCGAGTGCCTGATATGACGTAGATTCGGGAACCGAAATTCGCCCAAAGAAAGCATCGTCGAGTACTTTCAGCGGCGAGGCACCGGGCAGGCATAATGTCTTTTTTGCATGAGTTTTGCACGACTAAAGCACAGTATTTACACTCGATTCGCGCAAAAATGAAGGAAATGGTTCCCGAAAGTACGTCACGTCACATGACTAGACCCATGCCCCGTCTAACTTGGTACTGAACCAAACACAGCTCCGTTTTGGCGCGATTTTTGAAATTTCAACAGGTCACAGAAAATCGAGGATTTTAGTCATTTCTTGTTGTTTTCGATGCGCATTGTATAAATTTCAAAATCAGTCAACCGAAAAAGAAATGTTACTTCGTCTTTTTTAGCTTTTCTAAATTCAAAATACATGACAGGAAAACCCATGAACTCAAGCTACTATTTATATAGAGAACCATAGAGGTTCTGTTTAGCTAACTTGTACGATTTGATCGATTCTACAGATTTTATAGTCTTGCACTTTAGCTTTTCTTAGTAACAGACATAAAATTAAGACGAGATCACAGAACAAACAGTACTTATTTCATAAAAAAAGAAATACATTCAAACATCTAGTTCAGCGGAATCGAGTGGGTCATTACTGTGTTGGTATTTTTTGTCTCAGACACAAAATTATCGTCCTTGCACTGTAAACTGACAAAGACATATGTACTCACCACGTTGCCTGTCGCTTTGAAAAGTGCACTGCAATTACTCATCAAATCCGGGAATTTACCCTACATTCAGAGAAACAGAAACAGAAACGTCATACATAAGTTCATTTTGAATATACTGAATAAAGATAAAAGTATGAAGTCCGCTTTCTCGAGGCACCTCCATAACACTGACACCTGTCTATAGCGGACAATTCACACCGACTTTTTCAACAAAACCAAGACATCTAAATTGAGCAACATTCCTGTTCTAGATCGAATGCTTTAAAACTCCTTAATTCAAATGAAATACCAAAGCATCAGCAGGGGCGTAGCCAGGACTTTTTCAGAGGTACACACAATCAACTTTCAAACACCCCCTACCTCCCCCACCCCCCCCCCCCCCCCCCCCCCCACCCCCGCCGCCGACTTTTTCAGGTACGCACGTGCGTACAGGTAGCTAAGCCCCTGATCAGAGGAAATCGACAATACGTTCTGATGCAACACTCAAATGGCACCGAGTTTCGGATAGTCATTCTTGTTGTTTTCGATGCACATTGTATTAAATTAGCATTTGTAGTTAATAATTAATAGACGGACACCAAGTTAGACCACTAGCAACCTGGGGTGCTCTTGTGTGGGTATCAACTGTCTGCTGGTGTTCCAAAAAAACATTTTCTTTCTTCTGATCCCTTCTTCAAACCTCTTAAAGTTTCATTTAAATTTAGGTTGAGTTCCGCCTTAACAACAACATTTGCCGTGCTGTAGCGTTTTCCTAAGTCTTGAAAAAAACATGCGAAGTCCTCCAGAGCTTGAAGCCTTATGCACTGGTCAGTGGAATTACTAAGAAAAGTCTTCTACAGCCGATCGAGCGAGGGATCGAGCGAGGGATCGAGAAATTTACTCCCATCTGCTACATATCGTTTAACGCTTCGCGTATTCACGAAAAAATGCGCATACATCTTTCCATACGCCCTGTCTTATAGAGTGGTTTCATATAACCCTTGAAATAGGAATTCGACAAATACACACTATACGACACTAAACCCATTGTTTTCTTTCGTTTACTGTTGTCTATTTGACAATGAGAGTTTCATTTTGTTTCAAGGGTTTTCTGAAATCACTCTAGTCGCTAAAAATCCCTGGGTACGGGATAGTAATTAAAATTATGTATTAACGTATCACAACGATTACAGGTACGTCGCTGGATAACTGTAAAAGTACGCACCTTTGATGACTCTTGGGTAGTTTCTTCACGCAAAATAAAGCGGGGTCAAACAAAATCCTTCAGTTAAAATGATTCGCAGAGCGCCTTCTATTCAAACTAACAGTATGTGCCAAGTCCTTTTATTAAGCTCAAGCCCACTTTTTATAAATAGAACACTGTAATATTTCACGTTACAAAGTCATGACGCACTTTTTGGCTCAAGTGTTTCCTTTGCTTATTTCACTTTCATGAGAATTAAATCTCTAACTAAACATTATCTTTTGGTTTTATTCTCCAGCGTTATTTCTAGAACATTTGTGTGTCAAGTGAAATCATAGCTCCCTTCTGGGCTCTCAGAATAAATCTCTAGCGATAAATTTTTGGTTTTAAGGTGATGTTAAAGTTGACGCCGTGTAACAGCGCGCGGACGATGATTTGTAACGCAATATTTTGTTGCGGCTGCCGCAACAAATTGTTGCAACAAAAATCGCCCCATGTAAACATCCCTTGATCTCTATCGTTATTTCTAGAACACTTGCGTATCACGTGCACGTGATAAAGTCATGGCCCGCTCTCTTGGCTGTCAATGTTTCCTTTTTTACCATTTATGAGAATTAAGGGGCCAACCATTTTACTTTTGAGGGGGGGGGATGGGTGATTTTGAAAACAAATATCCTGCAAGTGCATATGCGTAAGAAAAAAATTCCTGCACAAGACCATCGTCCCAAAAAAAATTCACGCACGTACAGTGGGCTGGAAAAAACATTCTGGCAAGATGTTCCCTGGACTGACACATTGAACTTTTGTATCAGCAAACTGTTGAAAGATTTTAGCATCTGGACTTGGGTATTTTACATAAAAGAGGTATTCATAGCACAATAATGTGTCCCCCTCAGATTGTTTTTTCTTTAAATTTATAGCACCCGTGGTTACCAATCTTGGTACATTTTTGTCAAATTCAAGATCACGGCTGGTGTTGTGATCTGAACAGGGCCGTAGCTAGCATGAGGCAAGACGAGGCAGTTGCCTCGTCTAAGTTTTATCCCCCCCCCCCCCCCAAAAAAAAAAAAAAAAAGAAAAGAAAACATTTTCCATTGGCTTATGCAGGTAAGTTGAGCGAATAAAGGAAAAAGCTGTAGTATCGATAAAAAAAAAATCAGAAATATCCTCGTCATGTATCTGAAGCAAGTCAACAAGGCCCGGGTATTGATTTGCCATATTTACTTTTCGCGCCAATTCAGTGGAAGGCGCCGGAAAGTTGTAAATTTTGTTGGATTGCCTTGTGAGTGCTCGGTGAAACGCTGCCGTTTTTCATTCAATTTTTCCCGCCGGCACGCTTTCCGTTGGTTTTCTATTCATACACGTACAAATGACGTCTTTGCTGGCGCCACGTGAAGAGTTTAGCATTCAGCGCCGAGGCGAGTCACGATGTGAGGCGGTACGCACCTCTCGGAACGCCTCACAAGATTGGCTAAGAAAACAATAGAACAAACAACAGAACAATGGACCCTAGCCCTAAAAACAATACAAGTGCGTGATAACCAGGTCCAATGAAATTAGAGGTTCTGAAGAGGTGCGTGGCTACTGCACGATGTCTAAGCAAAAACAACAGCTATTGCGTTGGAAGATGAAAAACAATAACTTGGCTGCTAAACAAATCCGAAGCTTGCAGGAAGCAGTGGGGCATTGCAATGAACAGTTTTATCCAAACATTTCCACCATGTTACAGATTCTTTTGACCGTGCCAGTTGTTTCCTGCTCATGTGAACGTTTCTTCAGCGCGCTGAGAAGGCTGAAAACCTGGTCTCGAACAAGCATGGCTGATGTAAAAGTCTTAACGGTCTCGCTTTGGCATCAATATCCATATAAACCGCCAGACATTGATAGCAGTCAAATCTTAAAGCGATGGGATCCCTCTGGTCACAGAAGAATCGCCTTGGCCTTTAGCAGCGAATAGACCAAATTCGACTCATTCAAACTAAATTCTTTGAATTTTCTTACTGCTCTGAAAGAGATTTCAATATCAGCTTGAATTGCGAGAGTAACCGCTTTGTCCTGTATGAGCTTGACACAAAAAAACAGCATTTCAGAGTTTCTTAATTTTATTTCTTTTGAAATCTTGAATTGAAGAACTGATAGAGAACATGAACTGTGTCCAATTTAGCTCAGATTTTGAATGTGTATTTGAGGAAACTACTGCCGAGAAAATGCCGAAAATAGCATTTCCGGGCGTCTAGATTCCAAAATTTCCTGGGGGGACATGCCCCCAGACCCCCCTAGAAAATAGCGCCTCCGGCGCTAAATTTAGTTGCCTCGTCTGCCGTTCAATCCTGGCTACGGCCCTGCTGAAGAACAATGTTTTAAGTGCACACTAAATCAAGGAATGAAGTAAACTATTATTAAAATATCTAGTTGATACAAATATGCAAAGATAAAGTTCTCTATTCTATTAATATAAACTATTTCAACTGTAAATTTAGTTTTATCGAGTGAGTCGATAAGGTAAATTGACCACCGTAAAAAGATTCAAATAGCTGACGTTTCGAGCGCTAGCCCTTCGTCGGAGCGAATCAAGGAATTGTGGGCAGTGTGTGGTTTTATATAGTAAGCGGTGGAGCTACGCTATTGGTGGAAATTTGGTGACGTGAAAAACAAATGTAGATTAGTTGAATGAAAAGCGTTCGTTGATTCCGTGGGGTTTGAGAGTGCCGATTTGAAAGATGATTTTTTGTTCTAGGTTTTTACGGCTTTCTGTGTTACCCTGGTGTAGGGAAAGGCCGCAGATTGTCATGTGTTGTTTAGAATGGTTAGTAAGATTAAAATGGCGCGCGACTGGTTTGGATGCGTCTTTGTCATTTTTTTCAACGTCTCGGAGATGTTCACGAAAACGGTCGCCCAGTCTCCTCCCTGTTTCGCCAATGTATATCTTTTTGCAAAAAGTACATGTAATGCAGTAGATAACATTTACGGAGGTGCATGTAAAACGATCAGTGATTTTAATAGATCGTTTGGGTCCTGTTATTTTCGAAACGTCATTTTCGAAACGTCAGCTATTTGAATCTTTTTACGGTGGTCAATTTACCTTATCGACTCACTCGATAAAACTAAATTCTCGTGTTTCATCCCCCCACCGACGCAGCACCACAGTTTCTCTAGAAACTAACCCCATTTATTTCAACTGTAGACAACTTGTGATTTGGCAAAGACTATGAAACAATCTCTTAAATTTGTCAGTCTCTAATAGTCTGATAGACGCAAAATAACATAAATTAAAGTGTATAATACAAAGCCAATGACACAATTTCTTAAAAAATGTCTTTCAGTAAAAGACACTACTAAATACAATAAAATGTGGATCCCCATTAGGCTATTATCCAAACAGTACTTACTTCAAACAGTAAATGTCGGACAACCAAAGTGATATAAAGGTCAGTCAAAAACTCTTTAATGTATAAAAAAATTAATAATACATTTCTTCAAAGATTCTTTTACAGATCCTTTATAATTTGATTTTTAATGGATGCCTTTTTACCAACCTATCCACCAAAAAAAAATTTCATGCAGAATGTTCGAGGGAGAAAAAAATATTCTGCAAGCACATACCCCAAGAAAAAAAAATCAGCGTGAATTAAGCGGTTGAAAAAAAAATTCATGCCCATACCAAATCACCCCCCCCCCCCCCCCCCCCTCAAAAGTAAAATGGTTGGCCCCTAAGACCTTGATCGCTAATATTATAAAATGCTCCAAAACCTGCCAAAATCTCCAATGCTGCGTTTCCATCATTTTTTGAAAATTATGCTACAGTTCGGATTTAAACTCCTTCCACGTGAATTTCAAGGTACTCCAATACTTTTGCATCGGCTTTTTTCTGCTTAGAAGAGCTTTAAATGGAGAAATAGTTGTTGGAATTATAAGCTACTCCGCATCTGAGCACAGGTGAAGCTGACAAGCATTTTTCTGAGTTTTGTTTATGAATACGAAATACAAACCGGTTTTGACCAAACGGTTTTATTCACATGCAGACGCTCGCGAAAATGACACAAGCTCTGACTCAAAGAATCTCGTCACAAATTCTACAAATCTTACCTTGATATTGGTTGTTTTAGTCGAAGAAAAGGAACGTAAACTCTTGCGATTTGGTCAAAGGAAACTGAATGAAAATAATTGATTCAGTTCAAAGCGATGTTGGCTCGGTGAAGGAAATATTAAAACTGATAAAGCTGTAAACCGAATCGGTGAGTTCGATGAACTGGATGAAGCTTATTTCATTTGTCAAATTAGCTAAAATTGTCAGCCATGTAACCTTTTGATTAAATGTGAATAATAAAGCAGTGATTGCAGAGAAAGAGTTTTCATAGTTTTATACCAACATCGTAGCTTTGATTGTGTATCAGAGTTCACGCTGAAAAATCGAAATAGAATCGAAACTTGTCTTTCATCTTTAGTTTTACATGACATCCAATTTAAGCAGATTTAAGCTTAAGCTTGTAAACAACGGAGTGGATGAGAACTCTCTCCGATGGTTCGCCTCATACTTAATGGTCCTTAATTAATAGTGGTGACTAAGAGTAACGTCAACGGCGCTCTGTCAAACACAAACGAAATAAGCTGCGGAGTGCCACAGGGCAGCATAATTGACCTTCTGCTCTTTCTAAAATATATCAATGACCTGCCAAACTGTCTCACTACAGCCTGCGCAAAAATGTTCGCAGATGACACTAATTAATATTAGTATTCCTGGCCGTACTCTCGCTGATCTTGAACCAATGATAAACTCTGAACTCGCGAATCTCAACTGCTGGCAAAAAGCGAACAGGCTTAGCATTAATGTTGCGAAAACCGAGTTAATGATCATAGGTTCTCGTCAGAGGCTACTTGCTGAGAGTAATAATGGAATCTGTGTCAGTTTAGAAAATCAACGAATAGAGAGGTCATCAGAGAGAGTGGATCATACTAAGGGCCTGTTTACATGGAGATGGGTACCCCGCCTCGGTGGGGTAACCAATATCTCCATACAATCTGTCTTTTTCTTCTTAATCGTGTTCACATGAGAACACGATTAAACACGGCATTCATGGAAATTGCGTGGCTTTCATGGAAATCAGGTTTTTGCGTGGCTTATTGTTGTAAGTTAATATTTAATGTTAAGATTAGGATTTTAAGGTTTTAGTACGTTAGTTATTGTATAGGAATTTTTATACCTGATGATTTTTTACCCTGTATAAATAATGATTAAAGATTAAAGATTAAAGATTAAAGGTGGGGTCCTTGAGAGGTGGCGCGTTGCCCGGTCAGCCGGGCCGGGTAACCCCCTTAGCTGGGGTGAGTTTTCTCCATGTGAACCGGCGCTGAAGGTGGGGTAACCCGCCTAGCTGAGGTCATGTTCATCCGGGCATTTATCTTTAGTTTGAATATTCCGCCAAAGCCCGCCAAAACAACATGGCTACCAGCCGCTACAGGCCTGGCGAGCTTTTCCGCCGATTTCATCTCCCAAACGTCGAGGAAAACAGTTTTATTGAAGAAAATACTGAAGAACTTGACAATGCCAGTGACAATTTAAGGATGGTGTCCGATAATCAAGCTGATCTGCTGAATCAAACTAAAGTTTTTCCCGAAACAGCAACAAAACGGAAAGCTTCATTAAATCCAAACCTCACCCCAGCGCCCCGGAGCTCAATATTGCATGTGAAGGTGTAGGTGGGGTACCTCACCTGCCCGGGGTCCCCCACCTCCATGTGAATAGGCCCCAAGGGCCTGTTTACATGGAGGGAGGGTGACCCGGGTACGAGCGTCGCCCTCCTTGGCTGGGCTACCCTGGGAGGGCTAACTTTTCATACATTTTTTTACAAAGCACACTGAAGTGTTTACATGACTGACAGGGTTACCCCCCTAGCCGGGTCACCCTGTCTGCTTGCCAGGATCACCCTCCTGGGCGGGCTATCTTTTCTACTTGTAAACGGTCACCCCAGGGTCACTCTCCTAAGCGAGATATTTCTGCGAACACGATGGCGGCGCTATACAAGCGTGGCGAATGCTGCCCTAACAAAAGTTTTACTTCTGTGAGTAGAATGAGCATATTTAAGACTTTGTTTCTGACTACTTTAACTGAAATCTAGTAAAGCAAACAGGATGAAACCTTCAAGGAATGTAGTTTTATGACACATGAATATATGGTGAAAATATTTTTTTAATTTGTCAGGAAAACGCTGGCATCGACGAATTAACAGAAGTAATGCAAATCTTTATAATTATGGAAAATATTCAACCAAATTTTATTATTCTTTGCGGTCTTGAAGACCTACATCTAGACTTTAAGCGGCATACAGTCGTTTTAAAAGTTTAGGCCTAGATGTTGAGAAAATTACTGATATGCAAAAACCATAACGTCATCAGATCGTTGTTATAGTAACACCGATATCAATCAAATGCAATTTTTTGGAAAGTTCATTCCATGTCTAGTATATGTGTGAAGCAGCTTGCCTGACCGAGCTCAGACAGTGAAGTATCAGCCGTTCAAAGTTGTGATGTTGTGTCGCCAAAAAACCCAGTCGAGCCACCTTAAATAACCTTACAGTACGATCGAACTTCACAGAACTCAAGGTAACCAGGCCTATTTGTTAGACGTGGAGAACTGGGCACCACTTTATTACTTTCCGCCATCTCGTTTGTTTTATGTTTTGGGGGGTTGGGCAATTTCTTCTGAGTATGAATTATTTTTTCGGCATCATTATTTGCGAGAATTTTTTTACTAAAATGCTTGAATTTTTCTTCACGTGCTTTCTTGTGCACGATTTTTTTTTCTCTTAAATTTCTTCTGCAGGAATTTTTTGGTAATTGCCCCCCCCCCCCCCCCCCCCCAATAAAAATTAAATGGTCCGTCCCTTATTTGAAATGTTACATATCCGAACAATATTAGGTTTTTTATGCGTGTAGCGAAGTTATTTTTCCGTTAACTCGTGACTTCAATTTCAAAGTGTTTTCCAGAGAGATCTTCAAGGTTTCATTAAAATCTCGGACTTAACAAAGAAATTATTAAATGTTCATTTCAGTCTTGTGGATCCTTGTCACGCGTGACGGAGCATGGCTGTAATACAGTCGAACCTTCTACAACTGATACCCTGGAAATATATAGAGTATACTGGCCGTAGTAGGGAGATGGTAGGGGTGTGATATTACTCCTAGCATTCATTATTATCAGTACAGGTTCTTCAAGCTTCCTTTTTTGAATTCACTGGTGTTTTTTTTACAATTGTCCATGATTATGACATTTTATTTCAGTGTCATTTACTGTACATGTACTTTTGTAAAGAAAAAGGTAGTTAAAACAGCAGATCCATCAGGTTTTTTTGAGTTTGAATGTGGAAATCATGTTTGCAATGCAGTAAAAACCTGCGAAAAAGAATTAACCTAGTAGATGTTTCCAAGTTAGCCTAAAGGCACGTTTACACATGCGATTTTTGTCGCGTTCTCCAATGCAACTTTTCTCGCAAGTGTAAACTAGCGGCGATTTCTGTGCGATTCGGGTACGATATTTGCTGCGATTTGCTGTGATTTCCGAAAAATCGCCGCCAAGTTGAATTCGTGCGACAAATCGCGCCCAAATCGCACTGAAACCGCCGCTTGTTCACACACGCGATTTTAAGATACAACTTGCGCGCGACAAAAATTGCATCGAAAAGTGCGACAAAAATTGCACAAAAAATCGCCTGTCTAAATGGGCCTTCTTATATAACTACTCCCGTTTCCTAGAAAGCCGATTAAACTATCCCTCGATTAGCGGTTAATCCACGGTTAAATTTCTTACTCCTAGGAATAACTAATCGAGGGGAAAAAGGCGTTCCTGAAAACGGATTTTTTTTTTATCTTTTATTAATTTTTTTCTCTTCTTTTACAGGTTTGTATGGCAAATATAGAACCACACTACATAGAGCTACGTAAAACAATGTAAAGCTACAGTAACTATACATTACATAATAAAACAAAAAACAAATATATAGAAGTTTAAATGAAAAAAAAAACAAAGATTCGTGACTCCTAATTTAGTTGTTGCATAAACAGCTACTGTTCTATTAATGGGAGCAGATGTTTCCATTTTTTATTGTGAAAGAGAAGTTTGTTGTTTTTCCTCGCAATAAAAACGTTCTGTTTGAAAAGTTTGCTTGAATTTATCGACTAACAGTCTTAAGGATAAAGAACACTTATTTAATTTACAGCGGTATATATAGTATTTACCTTCAAGGATAATGTAGTTAACTACAATGCTTACATTATATGGGCCTAAGATCCCGAATAGAATATATCCTTAATATTAAACAATCTTACACTTATGTTCAACGAAATAAGTAGATCATTTAGGCCATTCCAAAAGGTACGCACTTTCGTACAATGAAAAAATAAGGTGTTCTACAGCCTCCCAACTCTTTTCCACAAAAATCACTTTTTTGAACCTAAAATGCATTTCATTTGTATATAAAATCCTGTTTAATATTTTGTAGTGAAATTCTCTTAATTTGGTATCCAAGGTTGTATTAAAAGGCAATAGATATATCTTTTTCCAGTCTAACTGGAAGGTCTGCGTGTTGAAAAGTTCGTCATATTTCTTCTGAGCAGTTGGTTTGCTGGCTATCTTTGAGATAAAACTTTCATATAATGATTTTGATTGAAGATTTTCCAAAGATTTCTTTTTTCCTTCAATTCGTAAATAGAAATTAGTTGGGATTGTAGAAAGTGTATTCGAGGTGATAGAGGATTTGTTATTTTTTAAAACTGTACGCCAGTCTTGGGGGAGAGCACTGAAGAGACTAAAAAAAGAAGTGTTCAACCGGTGATAGAGTTGAGTATAGTGGCTCCATGTCCTTCTTAGGTTCTCCCCGTTCACCGTAGACGTCGCCATTTCTAACAATTCCAAGATCAATCAACCTGTTTTTAAAAATTGATTTAGAGTTAAAACGGTTGTTCCATATGATTTGGTTTGCTATTTCAGAGAGTGAGGAAGGGTTGTCCTCGGTTAAGGAGGTCCATCACGGTTACAATGCATTCTTTGTAGAAATCTGGAAGCGCTATCGGTAATTTAGTATAGCTAAAGTTGCAAGTCCAAAAATAATTTCCAGGCAACTTGTTCAGTGGATAGATACCTCATGTACAGATTATTCTTTGGGCAGAGATCATTGACTCAATGGCTGCGGTCACATCTACGACGTAACTAAAGTTTAACTTAAGTTAGTCTCAAGTTACGAGACGTCATACCTAACTGTAGTTAGTGCTTTCGGTCGACTTTGCGGTCACACCACGCAGTTAACTACAGTTAGTTCTAATTAGCCTATGGATGACGTCAGAATTAAAAGGTTCGTGACGGCCCTTATTGTTGATCCATGAAATGTCAATATGGTTGACCGACGTAAAGTGTGTCTAGTTTTTCTTCTTATTTATTTTTTTTCGTGCGGCAAACCGTCGGAGAAAATTGAGAAATAAGCTGAGAATTTTAACGGATGCTCGACGCCGGGTACACGTGTTGCTACCTTGTTGTATGTAAATTTTTTGTTTGTTGTTTTTGGTTTCCCCCTCGCTTCACGCTTGGTTTTTATTTTGCATATTTATATATGCTCATCTCGCACGTGCGAAAAGAATTGTCACATTCTGATTGGTAGTTTGTTTGTAAACTTAAGACTAAGGGCCTGGTCGCACTACAGTCAAAAACAAAAATTAGCCCGTGCAAAAATCGAGGAAAACAAAAGAAACCGCTCCGGTGGGACACGCTTTTTGTGGAATGTTTTTGTTTTTATGTCATTTTGCACGGGCTAATTTTTGTTTTTGACTGTAGTGCGACCAGGCCCTAACCCATGAACCCTGCTTGGGTATAACTATAGTTAGTCTGTATTGTTTTGGATCACCGAGGCGTCAATTTTCTAACTACAGTTAGAGCGAACAGAGAAGCGGTCACATTACCGAAATAGATAACTATAGTTATCCCCGTCTTAACTATAGTTAGTAGCCCAGATGTGACCGCAGCCAATATTTAGGCAAACGCATTTTAAGCCCCCTTTCTCCACAGGATTGATAAAAGCCGTGCGCCTTAATTTTTCCTTAGCGTTCCAAACAAAAGAATGAAGTAATGTATTTTACTCTTTAGCCCTCATTTCAAGCAAAGTTTGCTTGAAATAAGGGTAACCCCATATAAAATCTTCGGCATGGCGAATGATTTAATAAATTGAATTTTTCCAAGTAATGTGAGTCCTCTCCAGCCCCAGCCTTTTAAAATTCCTCTCAAAGATTTATCGATTGACTCAAAATTCAATTTTTACAGCCTTGCTTATTTCATTCACTCCTAGTTCTGAACTATTTGCCTCCATATTTCCAAGTAGAAGGATTATGTACTAAACAACTTAAGAGTGTCAAAGAGAGCGAGATGCGAAATTTTGTCACGACCAAATGATGTCAGCAAATATAACTAATCAGTTAATTTAATTCATTACCGTCCACCGAAGTACTCTTTATTTTGATGAAGAGGAATCGTGAAAGAGGATCACCCTGGCGAATAACCCGTTTAAGATTGAAGGAGGGAGTGGAAAAGCCATTATTAATCACACAACTTGTTATAGTTTTATAAAACGTTTGACCCATGCGCGGAAGACGGCGTTCCGAAGCAAAAGGATTCCAACGATCAAACGAGGAAGTTCCAATTCAAAGAATCGACGGATTTCTCAAAATCTATTGTGGTCATTATGCTTTGGTAGTTACGCAATTTTGTAAATTCCATGACATCGCTTATCGTTCGAACTGCATCGAAAATGGTTCGTCCTTTAACGAAGGCTTTTTGATCATAGTGAATAATGTGCGGTAAAATATTCTCTAACCTTTCAGCGATGGCTTTTGAACCAATTTTTAAGTCTACATTTATTAGAGAAATCGGTTTCCAATTATTAATACATCTCATATCTTTGTCCTTCTTTTCTATTAAAGTTATTACAGCTTGTTTTTGTGAATTTGATAATTCTCCATGAAGATACTTAGGCATAATTTAACAAGTCGACTAACATTGTCCAACTTCCGGCCAGAAGAATTAAAGCTATATTGTTAACCCACCGTTCCCAGGAGTTTTGTTCACGGTAATTAAAAGTTGACAAAACCTTAAAACATTCGGAGTATGTTAAATGGCCCTCACACATGTCTTGCATTGGATCAGTTAACTTAGGAAACGGAGAAGTATTTTCAAAGAAAAGGACAAGTTGAGTAGTCAATAGGGAGCTTACGCAACCACGACGGCGACGGCAGAGAGAACGACACAAAACAATAGTCTTAATGAGCGAAAACAATGCTTATGCGCATGCGTTTTACATTTTGGTACATTTCTTTGCCTTCCCTGCAAAACAATGACGTCAAATGATCAAATTATAGGTTTCGTGGAGAACGTGAACACACGACGGTTAATTTTCCTTTCTCTATTTGAACTTAAAGGCTGACCCTACACATTTAGCTCCTGGACAATCCAGTCATATTAGACAAATTAAACAAATTGGAACTATAACAAAGTAGTTTAAAATAACGCGAATCCTTTTTTCAAGTGACGTTTTCCTTGGCGTTGCCGTCCTCGTTGCGTAAGCTCCCTACTTATATCCGACTTCTCGCCATAAAGTTCCGAATAAACATTGTAGATTTCATTCATAATAGTACTCGAGTCAGTGGTCTCTTCTCCATTTCATCGGATAAGCTTTCTTATGCAGCTTTTCTTCTTATTACTATTTTCTAGATTCAGTGAAATACTTGCTTTTTCTTTCCCCTTGTTCAAACCATGTTGCGCGGGAGCGGATGATCGAACCTCTTACACTGTGGTCGTATTCTCTTTCATACTCCGCCTTAGCCGATTCGAGATTGGCGAGATTTTCCTGTGTTGGTGATTCTGCTATTTTCTTCTCACATATTTTAAGTCTATTTTCAATAGTTCGAATTTTCTTTCTCTTTTCCTTAGCTTTCAATTTGCTAAAAGATATACTTTCCTCGCGAATTTTATATTTTATCTTTTTGTTATACTTTCATAGTTCAGTTATACACAACCCCACAAGCTGTACAGCTTTAATCACTAATCGTGTCTAAATAAAGGTTTTACATTACATTACATACATTACATTACATTGCATTTCATCCAATTCCATTTAACTCTCAAGTCACCACTGAAATTAATTTCATCAAGCCATTTCGTTCTCCCGCAATCGCTGAACAAACAGAGGATCGTCTAATAGACTGTTGTCAAACTTCCAAAAAGAAGGGCCGCGCTGCTGATCATCTGGACTATCAATTTCAAGAGTTATTGCGGCATGATCCGTTTTTATGGCTGTTACTCATCCACTTTAACTACATCTTCTTGTAACAGATCACTCATAAGCCAGTAATCTAGGCATCTTTGGGTAATCGGGCTTTTTTGCCTTCAAGTAAATTTCTTGCTATCGGGATTTCGAATTTTCCAGATGTCTACTAAATTATAAGTCATCATAATATTCTCTACGAACTTGACAGAATTCTTTAAAACCATGTTTCCACCTGAGCAATCCAGATCACTCAGGTTCTTGATATGCGCAATACACATTTTCGAAATACATTGTACCTGAATAACAATCTGAAATATTCGCTATTGTGTCACATGTTGTAGTCTCGCTTTTAAAAGGAGAAACAACCAGCGTTAATAACCGATTTACTAAAAATCTTATGAAAAATAAGGTGTTTGAAAGTACAAAAAGTACCTGTAAGGTACGAAATTATGAAACGTTGAAAGGCGCACTGTGATGCTTGTTTCATACAAAACTTTTTCCTTACGTTTCTAGCCAGCGCGATTTATTTAGACAAAGAAACTCTTTCAACAAAGGATCAGTGCATTCAGCGCTTACACGAGTTAATAGTTTATCTAGGTACGGGCCAACAATAAATGCGCTCCAGTTCTCGTACCTGCAATCCGACCTCGAAATTAATCAATCCGTGACGTATTTGCAACGTTTAATGTAGAATTGGCGTTAATTATTTGTAGTAGTTGTTATTTTAGTACCTTGAATATTTTTGCCAAGCAATGAAAAGATTTGCGCAATCATAGCGAAATACACTCCCTCTAATACACAATGTAAATGAACAGGAACATACAAAAAGGCTTTACAGCCAATAAGAGCGCACGAACACAAAATCAGTGAGTCAAACAAGTTTTGCTGCTCTGGTGATTGCGCGTTTTATGTATCACGTGGTCAACTGTTCAATGTATGAGCAGATGCCCGCTTCAAAGAAAAGTTCCTATTCGCCAGCCACACACTAGCTTGGTGCCTACCTGCAACTGAAAGGCAAAAGACGTTTTAGTTAGTGGGTGTGTGTTTAATAACATGTAAAAATAATATAAGTATTTTAAAAAATACTACATTTATCATTTGCTTCCATAACAAGGACGACTTATACGGTCATCCCTAACTCGGGACCCTATAACTCACACAACACTCGCGTTCATTGTCTAACGCTTACTTGGACAGTTTCTACGGTACATTTCTAGAGGGAATGGACCCATATTTTAAAAGAGATCTAAATCTTAGTCAACGTCTAACTATTGTTTTCTTCCCCTTTAAAAAGCGAATAACCGTTGATTAAGATTTAGACCTCGGGCGAAAACTATTATTACAAGTACCAAAAGAAATTGAACTGTGTGGAGTATAATTTAGGGAGTAATTGGGAGAGAGACTTCACATCGCACGAGAACAATTTGAAATTACGACCAGGATAACCCTAAATTATACAACATAAAGTTCAAATACTAATTAATCGCATGTATAACAAAATTCGGGATTAAAAAGTCTATGTAAAAAGTCTATCAGATTGAAACCAGGAGGAAAACAGCAAAAACATTAAGTGCACCTGAATGATGCGCGCGCAGCGTAGGTGTCCAATTACAGTTACAAAATAACAAAAAGTTTTAATTGGATAGCTGTAATTGGACACCCACGTGACTGCGAGCCAATTAGGTAAGAAACAGGCTCGCGGATGACCAATCACAATCGAGAATATTATTAATGCTACAATTATTATTATCACTAAACACTACTCTACTTATTTATACACCCAGTAAAATTAAACAATTTCTACTAACCTTTACTTATGAAAATCAAATGTCACGTTATCTCCAATCAGCATAAATGGCGCCCATTGTCCCACTTTAGAAAAGCCGTTACTTCTCATCCACTTCATGGCGTGGTAAAGAGATTTACTGGCACTTTCTCCTCGAACAAGGTTCTCGTAAAAACGAATCATAAACTGCTTTGTTGCAAGGTCTTCTATGGCCCACAGGGCCACCAACACTGAGCGTGCACCGGAACCTAAGAACGCGCGGGCGATTCCAACAACTCCCTCGGCTCTTATATGCCCACGTGCACTGTGACAACAGCTAAGAACAACCAGTTTGGCTCGTAGTCGAACTTGTGAAATGTCAGTCATTGTCAACAAGTAGTCGTCCTCTCGTGGAATCATGCTACAAGTGGGTCTTTGAGGGGAAAGAACAATTTCTCCTCTTTCGGCATTACCATGAGCGGCGACATGTATTAGACTCACTGAATGAATCCTTTGAAGAACCCCCTGCTTAGTTGCTTGCTTTCCTAGTAAAGGCTGAACTCCGAGCAGTCCTCCAATCATCTCTGCTTCCTCTCTTGCAGAAGGCAATGGTAGTGGTTTCTCACAGCGTCCCTTGTAAAGCACCTCACCAACATCAGGATCTCCCACTATCAGTGCGCCAGTCTGACTGTGATAGTCTGTTGGACTGTCCTGTATGAGATTGAGAGTCGTTAAAGAAGGAACCATGCGAATCCTGAAATTCTCTGATAAAAGCTTTCCACTTTCATCTTCTAACGCTGCAAATGGAACTTTGAACAAAGAACGATTAGGAACAATAATGATTTCGGCTTCATCAAGCAAGTCAGCTACAGGAGCGATGATCATTTTGTAACACTCAGCAAGAGTAGGATCGGGTTGCTGGTTCTCGTCTTCTTCTTCTTCTTCTACCAGGCGAAAACCTTCAACGGTATCTTCCTGAGATGATTTACGTGTTGGGTGGGTAACATTTGAAAACCATGATCGATCTTCACATTGCTCCAGAGGTGAAAAATGAAACTTTCTCCAGATTTCGTTTCCAAAAACTTCCTCTACATGCATATCCTTTCCTTTGTTAACGAAACAGTCATTTATGTTTATTTTCCGAGAAAGTATCGGTTTGTCCGCTTTAACAATCCAAAAAAATATAAAAGCGTCATAATATGAAATGTATAAACAAGAACACTCACTTTCTTTATCCATGATCCTTTCAATACCAACCCATGTCTGTGGATTGACTGATAGAACTTGTTCTAAAGAGTACTGAGCTGACATTAAGTCTGCCAGCGCTCTGGCTCGTCCAAGCTCTTCAGTGTAGAGAGCTTTATTAGGCTTCCCACTTAAAAAGAACAATGCACTTAGAACCCGGTAGCAATCAACGTGCATGTCAAACAACGATATCTTAAGTTGGTCATTATCTATCAGGAAATTGCGCATCTCCTCACTTCTATGAATGCTGTCAAAGAGATGGGGTTTCGCTCCATGTATGTTTCCGTGCAACAGCATTAGAAATCCAAGGTTAGCGTGGTCCGTTACCTCATCCTTTATGTTTCCAATCTCTTTATGCAATACGAGTGCTTTTTCGAAATGTTCTTTAGCCTTGGTATATTCACCGAGAGACTGAAACACCGTTCCTAGGCTAACATAACATGAAGCTTCTCCATTTATGTGCCCAATTTCCTTTGTGATAGGAAGTGCTTTTTCGATATGTTCTTTAGCCTTGGCATATTCACCGAGAGACTCAAACACCATTCCTAGGTTTTCATAACATGAAGCTTCTCCATTTATGTCGCCAATTTCTTTTGTGATAGCAAGTGCTTTTTCGAGATGTTCTTCAGCCTTGCCATATTCACCGAGAGCATGAAACGCCGTTCCTAGGTTTGCATAACATGAAGCTTCTCCATTTATGTCGCCAATTTTTTTTCTGATCGCGAGTGCTTTTTCGAGATGTTCTTTAGCCTTGGCATATTCACCGAGAGACTCAAACACCGTTCCTAGGTTTGCATAACATAAAGCTTCTCCATTTATGTCGCCAATTTCTTTTCTGATCGCAAGTGCTTTTTCGAGATGTTCTTTAGCCTTGGCATATTCACCGAGGGACTTAAACACCGTTCCTAGGTTTCCATAACATGAAGCTTCTCCATTTATGTCGCCAATTTCTTTTCTGATCACAAATGCTTTTTCGAGATGTTCTTTAGCGTTGGCATATTCACCGAGAGACTGAAACACCATTCCTAGGTTTTCATAACATGAAGCTTCTCCATTTATGTCGCCAATTTCTTTTGTGATAGCAAGTGCTTTTTCGAGATGTTCTTTAGCCTTGGCATATTCTCCGAGAGACTTGAACACCATTCCTAGGTTTCCATAACATGAAGCTTCTCCATTTATGTCGCCAATTTCTTTTCTGATCGCAAGTGCTTTTTCGAGATGTTCTTTAGCCTTGGCATATTCTCCAAGAGACTTGAACACCGTTCCTAGGTTTCCATAACATGAAGCTTCTCCATTTATGTCGCCAATTTCTTTTGTGATCGCAAGTGCTTTTTCGAGATGTTCTTTAGCCTTGGCATATTCTCCGAGAGACTTGAACACCGTTCCTAGGTTTTCATAACATGAAGCTTCTCCAATTATGTCGCCAATTTCTTTTGTGATCGCAAGTGCTTTTTCGAGATGTTCTTTAGCCTTGGCATATTCTCCGAGAGACTTGAACACCGTTCCTAGCTTTGCATAACATAAAGCTTCTCCATTTATGTCGCCAATTTCTTTTGTGATCGCAAGTGCTTTTTCGAGATGTTCTTTAGCCTTGGCATATTCCCCGAGAGAATGAAACACCGTTCCTAGGTTTTCATAACATGAAGCTTCTCCATTTATGCCGCCAATTTCTTTTCTGATCGCAAGTGCTTTTTCGAGATGTTCTTTAGCCTTGGCATATTCACCGAGAGACTCAAACACCGTTCCTAGGTTTGCATAACATAGAGCTTCTCCATTTATGTCGCCAATTTCTTTTCTGATCGCAAGTGCTTTTTCGAGATGTTCTTTAGCCTTGGCATATTCCCCGAGAGAATGAAACACCGTTCCTAGGTTTTCATAACATGAAGCTTCTCCATTTATGCCGCCAATTTCTTTTCTGATCGCAAGTGCTTTTTCGAGATGTTCTTTAGCCTTGGCATATTCACCGAGAGACTCAAACACCGTTCCTAGGTTTGCATAACATGAAGCTTCTCCATTTATGTCGCCAATTTCTTTTTTGATCGCAAGTGCTTTTTCGAGATGTTCTTTAGCCTTGGAATATTCACCGAGAGACTCAAACACCGTTCCCAGGTTTGCATAGCATGAAGCTTCTCCATTTATGTCGCCAATTTCTTTTGTGATCGCAAGTGCTTTTTCGAGATGTTCTTTAGCCTTGGCATATTCACCGAGAGTCCGAAACACAAATGCTAGGTTTACATAACACGAGGCTTCTCCTTGCCTTTCTCCAGTTGCTATCATGATGCTAAGTGCGTTGGTATATAGTTCTTTTGCTTTGTTATATTTAGCTTGACATTTATACAATCCCGCAAGTTGAAAGGTTACTAGGCTTTCTCTGGCTCTTTCGCCACTCTCGCGCGATAACGCCAGACGTTTTCTCCCGCATTTTATCGCATCCGTATGATTGTAAATAAGACGGTACCCTTTGAACAACAAGTCATATAACAATTTGGAGACGAATTCTGTTTGTTTTTCCAGAGCGTTTTTGTTAAGGAGAATTAAGTATTCTTTTAATAACTCGATGGCCTTCGGGACGCGATTGGTGTTGAGAAGGAAAGTGGCAATCAATATTCCAATAGCGATGACTACTTCAACCTCGACTATGTGGTCCATGACAGTCTTTTCTAAAAGAGACTGGACGAAAATAAAAATCAGTGAGAAGAAATCAAGCATTCTAGAATTTTAGTGCACGTGGTGCGAAAGAGCCACAACTTTTTAAAATTATGATTATTTATACACAATAATATTACATGACTCGATTTCAAAGGCCCATCTTCACTTACCGTGATGCACCGCGCATTGTTTATTTTGATTTGGAACCAGATAAATGCGATCTCTCGCGAAGTGAAATTTTGGCCTCTCATCTCCAGGAAGAAATGAACACTGAGTTTGAAATTTCGTTCGACGTTGATTTTGAAATTTATTAGTCCAAAGAAGCGGTCCTGTTAGATATTAAAAGTCCGTATAACATGTCTCGCATTTTGTCTGTGGCCGCTTAACCCGCCTTTGTGTAGCTCCAGTCGCCGAGGTAGTTTCCTCCGCTTCGAAAGTTCGCATTGAAAACGTTTTCACGTCGAGGGACGCAAAAAAAACCTCCTGCTATTTTTACCGAAAGTTTAAGTTCGATGCCTCTCAGTAAAACGAAACCTCCAGCGAGCCGAGAAGTGTTTGTATTTTGTGGGCTGTTATTTGTATCGGGCATAATTAATGAGCTCCGCTGGCGGAGGACGTTTTCTCGGCTTCAGAAGTTTGCATAAAAAAAAATTCAACGGCTAGGGACGGAGAAAACCTCCTTCAACTTCCATGGAATATTTCACATAGATGCTGGCAAAAACAACTCCGCCGGCGAGCCGAGAAGTTTTGAGCTTTTTGTTGTTTTCAGTTACGGTCGACCGGTCATGCATCAACGGTAGTAATATTCAAATGTCAACTGACAGTATCTGTATGTGGAAAAATATCACAAAGAAAAGATTCGAAGATAAATCTTAACTAGTAGGCAATCTAATATACCTATTTCCTTTCCATGGACGACCGAATTTCTGAGCCAAACCTTCTGAAGGATCTCGTTTCTTGACAGACGCCTCGAGCCTTCGGCGGCGTTGCTTAGAAAACGTATCAGTAACGATGGAAAATAAAAGAAAACATACAAAAACAAGATGCAATGCCTGGAATATGAACAAAATATTTGAACGAAATCATCTGGAAGTTAATAGACGATACAGATTCCCCGATGTAAACGGATTATTTTAGGAATCAAACTTTCTCGCCTCAAAATGGATTTTCTGGGCCCCAGAAATTCTAGAACGCCCGCAATGAGTCACGGTAATTGACGATGGGCCTTTAAGTATAACAAACAGTTGCAACTTCAAACGCTAAGCGGAGTACGCATTCTTTCCTGGCATAAACGGGAACAAAACGTACATAAATTTGACAGGACTTAAAGGGGCTATGTCGCGAGGTTTCGTCTAATTTTAGTAACTTTAATTTACATTTTTCTGTCAAAATTCTTTTGTTAGCTGATACGAAACAGGACTCGAAACGGAACCAGTGGTCACGTACATAAGAGCTATTGCTTGTTTTGATTTAAGTCCAACAATTTCATCGCTCTTTTCTCAAGCGAAACAAAATCAGAAAAATGTTAGGTTTGTCTGTGTACTCTATCGTTGAGGTGTACTCTATCGTTGAGGTTCATACTCCTGTATATTGCTGGTAAAGAGAGATATAAATGAGACTTTTGCCGAAAGTTGTTATGAAATTATTGCATAAGTACGCGTTATCTGAAAGGTTCAAAATAACTTTTGACATATGCAAAATTCAGAGAGATTTTAGCCAACAAATGAGGAAACCTCAAAAAGCTATTTAAAATTGTTCCCAATCTGCCGTTGCTGTCGTTAACTTCAGATATCACTGTTACTTCCATTCAAAACTTCTTTTTTTTAATATTACAGGGAAACTCCCAGCACAAAAGATTCCACAAAAGATTCCATCCCAAAGTTTGATTTGACGCCGAATAGTATCCTATTTACACCGGTCTTACCCATACTCCTTTGAGTTATGGAAGAATGGCGGCCACTTTCGAATACGGAGGCAAAAAGTTAGTATACAAAGGGAGGGAAGGGCGGGATAAAAAGTGACCAAAAGGAGCGGAGTACAGGCAAGATGACACAAGGCTGAACGCGACGCATGAGCAAGTACGAACCAAACAACTTCTTTCTCGAAGTGGTAATTTATTCCTTGAGGTGACTCCTTTTATATCGCTTTGGGTAAGACCGCTGTAAATAGTAGCCTATTTACACCGGTCTTACCCATACTCCTTTGAGTTATGGAAGAATGGCGGCCACAGAAAAGATGCAAACGGGTTCCCCGTAACACAAACAACCGAGACTTGACTAAGGACCGCAATCTTAAACACCCAGACTAAACTAAGGACCCCAACATAAAATACCCACACTAAACTAAGGACCCCAATTTAAAATACCCATACTAAACTATAAGAGACCCCAGACTAAAAGAAGCAGTAGTGGGGCCAACACAGAGTCCTGTCCCATTCTAAAACACGCCTATCACTGGGACAGGGGACGTTTTGGGGGAGAGGACGCTAGAGGAGCCGTGAAGGACTTCTTAAAGAAAGCTGGAGAAATATGCTTGTTGCAGGGCTCTGTCATTCCCTGAGTCACGTCTAAAGGCATACCCCTATAATCAACCCAACGCAGGTGGGGAGCAAAATGGCTAATAGGGTTGAAATCATCCGACATCTCCCAGTATGGAATGGAAAAAATGGCCGACTCGAAGGCGCTTAATGGGAGGCTACAAGGGAAAGACAAAAGAAAAGGCGTGTGAGAGGGTAAAAGGGGCAAGCGCGACGGGACTCAGGGAATGACAGCTTGGAGCCCCGGTAATCCGAGAGGGAATAAGATTCCCGTTCCAAACAGTCATTCCAAGAGTAAGGGAATAAAGGAAGGCGAAACATAGACACGCGTAAAGGAAAATAGGCTTGAAGCAGAGGGAACAAGGATATATGCAAATACAGAATAAAGGAGGTGCAAAAGGATGTGCGCATGCATAAAACAAATTCTAACGAGCAGCGGTGAAAAAAGGGGCTAAAACAAGGAGCAAAGAACAATAGAGGCTGAATAGAATAAGCCAAAACGTGATAATTAAAACCTTAAACAAGGCCAGGAAACAAAAACGGCCATACAACAAATAAATCCATAGACGCAGCATGACACAATAAAACAAAACGAGAAGAAAAACGGAGAAGAAATAAAATCGAGACAAAACAAAATACGCATAGGCAAAAATATAGTGAAAATTATAACCTATAATAAAAAACAACTTTAACTGCATTAACACAAAATATACTTGCACAACCAGGATACTGCCTGACAACGAAATAACACCCAGACATAGGATTGAGATAGAAAATTCCCGCAAAACAAACTTAAGCCATGGGGCTAAAGGCGCCAAACATTGAACAAAACAGAAAGCAATTAAATAAATAGCCGAAAACAAGTAGGCAGCAGGAAACGAACAAATATAGCGGAAAACAGATAAATAATTTACCAGTAAGCAAGATAAAACAGATACGAGTATATGTAACCAACAAACCGTAATAAACACTTCTGCTCTGGAGCCACAAACAAAACAATATCAGGGATTGCGTCCCTGTAACTAACATGCAAAACGCTCAACAGAGTCAGGAAACAAAAGACTTTTTAAAAGCTTCTGCTCTGGAGCCACAAACAATACATGCAATACCAGGGAACAAGTAATTAGGCAAATTGCGTCGCTGTAACTAAGAAAAAACGCTCGACAGAGTCAGGAAAATACCAAAAATGCCGTAAACAACTTCTGCTCTGGAGCCACAAACAATACAATACCAGGGAACGAGTAATAGCAAATTTGCGTCCGTGGAACTAACGAAACGCTCGACAGAGTCAGGAAAATACCAAAATGCCGTAATTAACTTCTGCTCTGGAGCCACAAACAATACAATACCAGGGAACGAGTAATTTAGCAATTTGCGTCCCTGCAACTTAAGAAAACGCTGGACAGAGTCAGGAAAACGCCAAAATGCCGTAAACAATTTCTGCTCTGGAGCCACAAACAATACAATACCAGGGAACGAGTAATTTAGCAATTTGCGTCCCTGTAACTAAGAAAACACTCGACAGAGTCAGGAAAATGCCAAAATGCCGTAAACAATTTCTGCTCTGGAGCCACAAACAATACAATACCAGGGGAACGAGCAATGTAGCAATTTTCGTCCCTGGAACTAACAAAACGCTCGACAGAGTCAGGTAAATACCAAATGCCGTAAATAACTTCTGCTCTGGAGCCACAACTATAAAATACCAGGGAACGAGTAATTAGCAATTTACGTCCCCGTAACTAACAAAACGCTCGACAGAGTCAGGTAAATGCCAAATGCCGTAAATAACTTCTGCTCTGGAGCCACAACTATAAAATACCAGGGAACGAGTAATTTACCAATTTGCGTCCCTGTAACAAACAAAACGCTCGACAGAGTCAGGTAAATGCCAAATGCCGTAAATAACTTCTGCTCTGGAGCCACAACCATAAAATACCAGGGAACGAGTAATTTAGCAATTTGCGTCCCTGTAACTAACAAAAACACTAGGAAGAGCAAGGAAACGTGAAAAACAATTGCCACGAAAAACCAACCTCTGCTCCGGAGTCAGAGAAGACCACTATGAAATAAATGACACGTGGGCGGAGGAAGAAACCACGGAAATGGGAATAAAGAAAAAGGCAAGAAAACTACCCCTTGAGCGGCGCCAGGAGGAGCAGGCTGTTGCACATTATCCTGAGCAGGCTGCTAGACTTGAGGCACTTGAGGCACTTGAGGCACTTCAGCTTCTGGAGCTTGTAAATCTTGGCTCGCTTCGGCCATGATCGAGTTGAACGAACAACTTCTTTCTCGAAGTGATAATTTATTCCTTGAGGTGACTCCTTTTATATCGCTTTGGGTAAGACCGCTGTAAATATATATAAATGTAGATATGGACTCAGTAGTCTAAATAATGGAAATACTCCCGGATCTCGTGTTAATTCTATTGAAATAAACTTTTACAATTTGGCACTGCCTTTAAACTATTCATCACCAATATCAACTTCATTAAGTGCTCCTGCAGAAATTAGCAAATTCGGCAAAAGGTTCAATTCAAAACTCAAGGAAGGGGCACTAGGATTTTCGGTTTTACGGTTTTGGTTATTTTGTAGATCAGTTTTTCGGTTTTTGCTCTTAAAATTGCCGTTTTTTCGGTTTTGATATCCGTTGCGGTTTTCGGTTTTTCCCTTTTTTAACATCCGCTTTCGTTTTCTTATGAATAAGAAAAGCGGTTTTTTAACCCTTGAATACGTGCATGCGTAATGAACGGGTTATCGGTAACGGGGGCAGATATGCAAGTGAGCACTCACTCGCTCACTCGCTCGCTCCTTCCATCGGCTGTAAGTGACGTATTGCCGTAATGCTTTGTTACGAATGCGTTTCTTAACAAGAACAGCGTGAATCCAGCGATAACATTAATTAATTTAATGTAAACGAATATAAACAACAACAAGCTTAAAGAAGTTTTGCATTTGGAGTCTTAAATGCGACATAAAATCGAGCTAAAAGGATTTTCTAATCGAGACACGCACTTTGATGCGTATCCACCTTTAAATAACAAAATTTAGTCTTAATTGAGTACGTGTTCTCCGATAACCTCGTGGGCTACGGCGCCGAATTCGACTCCCGAGGCCCGGGTTCAATTCACGCCCTTGACTCTATTTTTTTTTTCGAACTGGACATTATGAAAGTGATTTCCTTATTAATTTTTTTTTGGCGTTCGCCCGTGACTCCTCTTTTTTTTCCCTCGAACTGGACATTAGGAAAGTGATTTCCTTTTTTTTTTTTGCGTTCGTCAAAAATCCTTACGGTTAAATTTTTAAAAAAAATATCGAACCGTGTCAGTGTGAAAACATAAGCTTACCGAAATATTGCGTTGCGTGTTAGCATTTCTTATTCACGGGTTGGCTCTTTGTAGCCTTTGATTGGTTTTGGGTTTTCGCTTGCCTAGTGTAATAACTAATTACAATACTTAACTTATTACTAATTACAATGCTTAACTTATTACTAATTACAATGCTTAACTTATTTAATTACAAATTATAATACTTAAATTAACTTATTACTTATTACAATACGTAAGCTAGGGAGCATTTAAAAAATTGTCTAAAAGTTTGTTCTTTAAAAGACGTTTAAAAACTGGAACCGACTGGCATGATTTTCAGAAAGACTCTAAACTGTTCCAGAGCCCAATAGTTCTATAATAAAATGTTCGTTGTCCGGAGGCTGTTCTAAAAAGAGGAATGTTTAGCTTTTGGCCACTCCTAGTTGTACGTTTGCTAATTTGTCCGCTGGTTATGAATTGGGATGTTAGATATTTAGGCGCATGTCCGGTCATGCAGTTAAAGGCCATAATAGCTTGGCGGTAATAGAGTTGGTCTTTAACGAGCAGACAAGACAGGCTTTTTAGGAGGGGAGTTACATGATCGTACTTCCTCGCACCGCTGACGATTCGGCAAGCAAAGTTCTGAACAGCCTGCAATTTCCGTACATTCTTCTCTGTCGTATTTGCCCAAACATTCGAGCAGTAATACATTTTACTAAAAACTAAGGCGTTTATTGCAGTTAAGTCAGTTAATAGCGAACTTTTGTTAAGACAATGTTTGACACGGCTAATTTGAGCAAGGCGTGCAATACATTCAGATACAGTGGTCGTTATATGATCATCATGTCAAGTTCGGATCCAAAATTACGCCAAGATCTTTGGCTGATTGCACGGGGAAGATGTCCTTTCCCAACAGAGACAAACGAAACTCGTGAAGTTTCGAAGTCATCCGTCGGCTCCCGAAAACAATTAATTTCGTCTTGTCTGGATTCAGCAATCCATGTAGGTTCACGTGTTGTGCCATTTAGGTGACGTTGCCGGTGAAAGTGGCCAACAAAAGGTAATCACTTCAAAATGAAAGAAGAAAGCTGAGCTGGTAGAAATCCCTGATCAGTTTAAGTTAAGCTCCATGGGCAACGTTGAAAGCGATTAAATGTCGCATAAATGAACACTTCAAGAAAATGGAGCAGAGGTTTTCGTTCAATACAAAATATATCGTTTTCCCAGAAGACGATAAGCAACCGTCGTGTTAATCGATTGTATGCGTGGACAAGAATTTTGAAGGTCCTGAAGGTGGCCAACGTGAGATAGTGCAGTTAATTCTAAAGAGTGATGGTGTTAGACTTGAATGTATTCAGGAGCATTCTATCGTGTCATATTCATACGATGAGGACTGGAGATAGATTCACAGTGTGTGCATCAATGGAAGCTGCATCTTCGTATCTCACGACCATGGCATAAGCAAATTAGATTTGACAACGAGAGACTAGCTACTCCTTGATAATTTATGCTCCAAACGAGCCTTGAATTGTAACCAAATTTGGTCCAGATGTTTTGTACGCGAATTAGAAAAAATTGTTCGATTTGGAAATTAGAATCAACCGGAGATGTGGATGGAGGTTTTTACTGGCACAGCCAGAAAAAGGCTCGTTGAATGGACTGGCCAGTACCTGTCGTTTTTAACAGCCAATGAGAATTTGCATAGAGTTCGACAACGTTGTGTACGTGTGCGATTTGCAAACGAACACTATTTAAGTACTGAGTAAGATGGACAAAGCTTTCTCAGTTCACAACAAAGACGGTTCCTATAAGACGAAAACAATGGAAGAAGCACTTGCTTTGGATAGGCACTGTAAAAATATCTTTCAGGATAATGGGTATAAAATACGCGCTTTAAGCAGTATAACTGGGGCATTGAATGGTCCACAAGACCACGTTTCTGCAAAAAAAAGTTGACTCAGTTCACGATTTCATGGAATGCGGCCTACAAAGACTTTAACTATTGTTGAATTCGTCGGACGGGACAAGCGACCTTTCAATACACGAGACTCAGTAGAAAAAAACGCTTTATTTTTGGCTGACTCTAACCTTTACTGCTCAGTAGGTTTTTTTAAAATAACTCTGCGTAGTTTCTGCATTCTACATTCTGCATTCTGCATTTTATGCTTGGAACGTTCCTCACGTTTTCTTCGGAACATCGTAGATAATTACACTGACTTACGCCTGATAGTCCCCTTCTAAAAGGATTCAAGTAAACACAACTTTTCAATAGAATATTCGAATACTACAGAGTGGTATGATTTCGGTAAGAAAGCAAAATACGAGAATAGATATTTTCCCAGGAAGGTAGAAGCGAAATGTCGATATCCGAGCTGGACTTGTGTCAACATCTGTTATTACAAAGGAAAATCCAATAATTGCACAGGACATCTGCTCTGTACCGAAATCATACGAGGAGAAAACATTACTTGATCACTACGGAAAATACTAACAAGAGTACAAGTAAAAAGCGAGCCAGCAATAACTTTAAATACCTCATGGTTATATTTTTGCATCTATTTCCAACACCAAATAAACAAGTTTCTATTAATATTAGAATAAATAAATATTCATTGTTTCATTGCTTACATTTTTATTGTTTTATACTGTGAATATATTGAGAATTGTCGAGCTACTGTGCACACTAACAATTGAAAGTTTCCAAGCTCGAGTACGCTAGATCTTTTGTAAAACAGTGAGGCAGGAGACGACAATTTCTAATCACAGAAGAACATTGCCAGACTTTGTTTATCAGTGACAGTAAGCTGTTGGCGAGACAGTTTCGTTGACCTCCACATTCCACGAAAATGAAAATACGAACGAATCTACCTGAAGCTAAGTGAAGATGTCAGTGAATCTGTTGACAATTATGAAGACAACGAATACGATGAAAGCAGTGATGAAGAGGTGAGCTCAATGTAATAACCCAACAAGATGAAGTGGGGAGAGCAATCAATTTTCTCAGTTTGGTGACAGGTCACGATATGACAGGGCGGTGAGGTTTAGTGATCGACTGCTGTTTTATAAAAGGTGTATGTTAATGATTTCGAATAAAATGTCTTCATCCCCCAGAAAAAGAAAAACTATGTCTTTATTTGATTAAATAAAGTATGCGCCATAGAAAATAGCTATGTTTTGCTATGTTTTTTATCTTGTCTTGGCTAGGGGGTGGAGGTTTGTGAATTTGCTATTTTTATCATTATGTTCGGTGGTTTTCGGTTTTGATCGATTTTAATTGCGGTTTTTCGGTTTTCACGGAAGTTTTCACCAGTTTTTCCGTTTCTTATAGGCCCCAATTCCCCTCTTCAAGTTGTTTCATGATTCGAAAACGCTCCATGGCTTTCTTCAGACGTTTATATGGCACGCTGTGAGTAATGTCTTCTCTGGTGCCACGAGATGCACGTGTTATCTTCGGTTCTATATAAGGCACGAAAAGGTGATTGAAGCTCGTATATTTCATGAAGTTTTCATACCGTTAATCTGTTTATATAATAACACTCCATTTTCCGATTTTGGATTGCTTTCTCGAGCACATGGTATTCTACAGTCAACCATGTCTCCATTCGGATTAATCTGCCACATGTAAGTCGGGCTGCAAGCCGAATGTCGTACGTAAGCCGCGTATAGTAGGTGCCCGCCTCGCCCGTTGAGGGTGACTTCGGTTACTAGTACCCTCTTCTTCATGTATCTGTGCACCAGTAATCTTAGTGTTATCCTCAGTGTGTCCCTCATTAGGAATTTCTGCAGTGCAACTTTCTGTTTCATCCTCTCCCAGCATGCCATGGAACATTTTAATTTCGGATCATGAACCCGTCATTTCGGTTTCCAACGTGTTGCTTAATACAGCTGAACTTCAGAGAGAATTTGAGACGCTTTGTAGACTCAGTTGCGGACGGCCGAACATTACGCAAAATTGTTTTTTTTTTCTACGCATTTAATTTTAGAATGTAAATACGCACCAAAATGTATGCAAACATGACGTGTTATAACACCCTTTTGACCATTTGAAAGCAATTTGAGAGAAGGTGACTATCGTGTAATAAACGCTCGAAAAAACAAAATCTATGCCGATAATGGTTAGATGAGCCTTTCATTTCAGTTAAACACATATACGGTAGCTTGATGCACCTGAAATTTAGCAAATCTTAGTTTCTTTGCAAACGAATTTACATTATGCAGATTATAAAATAAAAGCAGTAAGACTAACGCCCCGTCCACACTAATGCATTTTTGAAAACCTCCGTTTTTGATTCCCCGAAAACGGATAAAAAGATTTGCGTCCACAATAGGAGCTGAAAAACGATGATCCAAAGATGCGTTTTCATCACCAGGCTCTGCTTGGACGTTTTTCTGTTCAATACGCATGCTCCAATAGCGTCAGCAATTCTATGCGTTGCTAGTTGTGACGTAAGCGTTTTTGAAAAGCTCCGTTTTTGCCGTCCACACTAAAACGATAGACCTGCGTTTTCAAAAGTCTCCACTTTGAAAAGCGTTTTCGAAAACCTCCGTTTTCATCGATTTCATTCTCCGTTTTTGATCGTTTTAGTGTGGACGATCGGTAAAAACGCATAAAAAAGTATGCGTTTTCAAACGAAAACGCATTAGTGTGTACGGGGCCTAAGGGGCTGGTCGCACTACAGTCAAAAACAAAAATTAGCCCGTACAAAAATCGAGGAAAACAAAAGAAACCGCTCCGGCGAGACGCCCTTTTTGTGGAATGTTTTCGTTTTTATGTCATTTTGCAAGGGCTAATTTTTGTTTTTGACTGTAGTGCGACCAGGTCCTAAGTTGCCACAATTATTGGAAAATAACATGCAATTTAATTTACGAAAAGACTTACCGTGTTCAAAATAGAAGCCAATGAAAACAATGAGCGAAAACGGCAAAGACGTTTCCTACGAAACAAAGACATACAAATTCAGCTTCATTCCTGTTGTATTGAGAATCTTCTCAAACAGCACAATTCTAATTAATAACCAAAGCATCAAAAGAAATACACGACATTTAGAAATTTTCTATCCTCTCTAAAACGTTCTAATGCAACAATCTTTCGGCACTTATTTTCGAGAAGTTTTTTTTTTTTTGCATAAGCACATTCTTGTCGATTTCGGCGAATTGTATAATTTCAATATCAGTCAGGGGCACCCAAAGAGGAATGCACAGGGCAACCAAAGAGGAATGCACAGGGCACCCAAAGAAGAATACACAGGGAACCCAAAGAGGAATGCACAGGGAACCCAAAGATGAATGTTTAGGAAAACGCTTGTACTTATCATTTAAGTGCCTTAAAGGAAATTATGTGACGTGAAAGCTAATGCAGTTTGAGATTTTCGGTTATTAATTTAGCTGAATATTCCACAGCAGAACATTTTAGGGAAAGGAATCATGCATATCTCTCGAATTTACTAATTGCCACAGTTATTGGCAAATAACCATGCAATTGAATTTAGGAAAGGACTTACCGTGTTCAAAATAAAAGCCAATGAAAACAATGAGCGAAAACAACAGAGACCTCTCCTACGAAACTGAAAGACATGCAAAATCAGCTTCATTCCCGTTATATTTAGGATCTTCTTAAACTGCACAGTTCAAATTAAAAACCAAAGCATCAGAAGAAATACACGTTTTTTAGACATTCCATACTCTCTTTAACACGTTCTGATGCTCTTCGTGCACGTAGGTTTAGAAGCTTTGTTCTTTCTGCATAAGAACATTTTTTTTTATTTCGGCGAATTGTATAATTTCAATATCAGTCAACGAAAGAAAGAATATAGTGAAGGACGAACCGTTTACAAAATAGAAACCAAACGCAAAGAACACAAACAACTGGGACTTTTTCAACAAAACAAAGACATGTAAATAGACCTCTTTAGCTTGTATGTTTTGTTTTCCCAATGTAGATCATGCGATGTTACCCTAGAGAACTGTTTCTTTTAAATTTTAATTTGTTTTCTTCACGTGCATATCATTATGTATGCCTAATTTATGAAAAGACAAGGGATAAATTCCCTTGAGAACATCACATGAACTACATTGGGAAAACAAAACATACAAGCTAAAGAGGTCTATTGAGGAACATAACTGTTCTATATCGAATGCTTTAAAGTGCACCTAACCCCTAATTTTTTTATTCGCCTAAATGAATGTGCTTGTTTTCTGGAGTGTATCTGTGAAAAAAATTTTGGATTTGGTGAAATCCTCGATTTTCTGTGACCTGTTGAATTGGAAGATAATTTGGTTCAGTACCGAGCAACATGGGATCTGGGGCGAGTGCCTGATATGACGTAGATTCGGGAACCGAAATTCGCCCAAAGAAAGCATCGTCGAGTACTTTCAGCGGCGAGGCACCGGGCAGGCATAATGTCTTTTTTGCACGAGTTTTGCACGACTAAAGCACAGTATTTACACTCGATTCGCGCAAAAATGAAGGAAATGGTTCCCGAAAGTACGTCACGTCACATGACTAGACCCATGCCCCGTCTAACTTGGTACTGAACCAAACACAGCTCCGTTTTGGCGCGATTTTTTAAATTTCAACAGGTCACAGAAAATCGAGGATTTCACCAAATCCAAAAATTGTTGCACAGATACACTCTAGAAAACAAGCACATTCCTTTAGGCGAATAAAAAATTAGGGGTTAGGTGCACTTTAAAGGCCCACCTTCACCCAAAACACGTTGCGGTCGTTTGTTTTTGTTTTGAAATGCTCCATTGTTCATACGCGTGATCTGATTGGTTGCACACATTCAAGCGTGAATTTCGTGTGTTTCGTGATCACGGCGCGCACAGCATTTTGGGTGAAGGTGGGCCTTTAAAAATCCTTTATCAAAGCATCAGAGGAAATCAGCAATACGTTCTGACGCAACACTCAAATCGGCACCGAGTTTCAGGTAGTCATTCTTGTTGTTTTCGATGCGCATTGTATAAATTTCAAAATCAGTCAACCGAAAAAGAAATGTTACTTCGTCTTTTTTAGCTTTTCTAAATTCAAAATACATGACAGGAAAACCCATGAACTCAAGCTACTATTTATATAGAGAACCATAGAGGTTCTGTTTAGCTAACTTGTACGATTTGATCGATTCTACAGATTTTATAGTCTTGCACTTTAGCTTTTCTTAGTAACAGACATAAAATTAAGACGAGATCACAGAACAAACAGTACTTATTTCATAAAAAAAGAAATACATTCAAACATCTAGTTCAGCGGAATCGAGTGGGTCATTACTGTGTTGGTATTTTTTGTCTCAGACACAAAATTATCGTCCTTGCACTGTAAACTGACAAAGACATATGTACTCACCACGTTGCCTGTCGCTTTGAAAAGTGCACTGCAATTACTCATCAAATCCGGGAATTTACCCTACATTCAGAGAAACAGAAACAGAAACGTCATACATAAGTTCATTTTGAATATACTGAATAAAGATAAAAGTATGAAGTCCGCTTTCTCGAGGCACCTCCATAATAGAGGTTTTGCACGGCAGCCATGTTGCATGGCAGGAACAATGAAAATGTTTTGCATTAGAAAGAACATTCTTTCCCATAGGGAAAAGAATCTATTGTTCCTGTCATGCAACATGGCTGCCGTGCAAAACCTCTATACTGACACCTGTCTATAGCGGACAATTCACACCGACTTTTTCAACAAACAAAGACATCTAAATTATGCAACATTCCTGTTCTAGATCGAATGCTTTAAAACTCCTTAATTCCAATGAAATACCAAAGCATCAGCAGGGGCGTAGCCAGGACTTTTCAGAGGTACACACAATCAATTTTTAAACACCCCCCCCCCCCCCCCCTACCTCCTCCCCACCCTCAGTTCCCAATTTTTGTTTCGACTTTTTCAGGTACAGGTACAGGTAGCCTCTCCCCCTGATCAAAGGAAGTCAACAATACCTTCTGATGCAACACTCAAATGGCACCGAGTTTCGGGTAGTCATTCTTGTTCATTGTACCTGAAGAAGGCTGGTTTGGCCAGCCGAAATATAGTACACCTCTTAAATTTGTATCTACGTTGTATCGGTCTTTGCTTCTATAGCATATTTTTTATATGTTTTATATGTTTTCGATGCGAATTGTATAAAAATATAATTTGTAGTTAATAATTAATAGACGGACACCAAGTTAGTCCACTAGTAACCTGGGGTGCTCTTGCGTGCGTATCAACTGTCTGTTGGTGTTCCAAAAATCATTTTCTTTCTTCTATCCCTTCTTTAAATCTCTTAAAATTTCATTCAAATTTAGGTTGAGTCATGCCGTAACAACATTTGTCGTGTTGTAGCGTTGTCCTAAGTCTTGAAAAAAACATGCGAGGTCCTCCAGAGCTCGAAGCCTTATGCACTGGTCAGCGGAATTACTAAGAAAAGTCTACAGCCGATCGAGCGAGGGATCGAGTGAAATTTATCCCTGTCTGCTACATATCGTTCAACGCTTCGCGTATACGCCCTGACTTATAGAGTGGTTTCATATCACCCTTGAAATAGGAATTCGACAAATACACACTATAGGACACTAAACCCATTGTTTTCTTCCGTTTACTGTTGTCTAAGGTTGAATAAAGGTCTATTTAACAATGACCGTTTCATTTTGTTTCAAGAGTTTTCTGAAATCACTCTAGTCGCTAAAAATCCCTGTGTACGCGATAGTAATTAAAATTATGTATTAACGTATCAGAACGATTACAGGTACGTCGCTGGATAACTGTAAAAGTACACACCTTTGATGACTCTTGGGTAGTTTCTTCACGCAAAATAAAGCGGGGTCAAACAAAATCCTTCCGTTAAAATGATTCGCAGAGCGCCTTGTATTCAAACTAACAGTATGTGCCAAGTCCTTTTATTAAGCAGAAGCCCACTTTTTATAAATAGAACACTGTAATATTTCACGTTATAAAGTCATGACGCCCCTTTTGGCTCAAGTGTTTCTTTCATTGTTTATTTCACTTTCATGAGAATTAAATCTCTTCTAAACATAATCGTTTGGTTTCATTCTCCAGCGTCATTTCTATAACATTTGTGTGTCAAGTAAAATCATGGCTCTCTTCTAGGCTATCAGTGTTTCCTTCTTTGCCTATGTTTTTCACGAGATTTAAATCTCTACTAAAGATAATGTTTTGGTTTCATTCTCCAGCGTTATTTCTAGAACACTTGTGTTCACGTGATATTTCATCTGTTGTCAAGACTGCCTTCTAGGCTCTCAGTGTTTCCTTTTTTGCTTATTTTACTTTCACAAGAATAAATCTCCAGCGATAAATTTTTGGTGATGTTAAAGTTGATGATGATTTGTAACGCAATATTTTGTTGCGGCTGCCGCAAGAAATTGTTGCAATAAAAATCGCTCCATGTAACATCCCTTTGTTCCCTATCGTTATTTCTAGAACACTTGCGTATCACGTGATATTTCATGTGATAAAGTCATGGCCCGCTCTCTTGGCTCTCTGATGTTTCCTTTTTTACCATTTATGAGAATTAAGACCTCGATCGCTAATATTATTTATTTTTCACCTAGCTCAGTTTTCTTTGTTCTTTTCAGGGGAATATATCGTATAACCCCGTTCATTACAGTGTCTGAAAAGCTGGGTGCGGTTTTGATTGTAATAGGGAAGAGGCGGGGCTGAAGACAATAGCTGCTAACAATAGCAAAACAAAGAATTATATATTCCACCCGTCATATTCCCCTCGCCTTAGTCCCCTAATAATAGAATAACAAACGGAAAGACAAAATAGGGCTTAACACGGAAAACACACTAGCATCTCTCAATTTTTTTTTGTTTACATAAAAAGACAACTTCATCAATCTTATTCCTACATAATTAACTTGCCGGGTCGCGGCCAAAAAGCAAAATGTTGATAACATTATTCGATGGTATCGTACCTCGATTTTGGTTTCGCGGGTCTTCAATAGTGTATGACGCCTCGGTTTACGCTTGAACCTGAATATTTTTCCGGGAGCAATTGCAGAATACCCCGCAACTGCTAACAAAGTCCTAGACCTAGCCCAAACCCTAACCCAGGAAAAACGAGCATGAAACAATAGGCACTATTGTTATTCAATAACAACAACATTTAGCTTTATTTGCATGACTGTCGATTTTACAATATTGCAAAAGCTTACAACTAACTAACAAAAGGAAAGAAAACAAAAGTGAATAATTAAATTACATTGGTGACAATTTTATCTCTAGAATCAAAACAAGATGAAATAAATTTAATTAATTGCATGTTTAGAAAGTAAATGGAGAATTCATTAATTCTATGATCAATTCAGTTACAGGTAAATGGCTAATATTTGGTATAAAAGTTTGTATTTTATTGTAAAAATTATCTCTTATTGCTGGTTTGCACGTGACGTCACGGCGGCCATGTTGGTGGTCAAGAACAAAAGCGTTTCTCTCCGCTGGGAACTAAACTCTATTTTCATGCAAATTGTATTGTATTGACCACCAACGTGGCCGCCTTGTCACGTGGTTGCAAACCAAGAATTGTTGCGTATTTTGAACAATAGAAAAGAAAATGGATTTCGTCTTCGATTTCATTTGAACCACAAACTGGTCAAAGCCTTTTGTCTCTTGGAATTTTGTTGTATCTGCCCAGTTCGATCATAAGTTTATGATTACTTATACAGATGCTCGTCTAGTCAGACCTAGATAATTTGAGGGGGTATATTCGTTCTTGAAAGTTTTATAAAATTCTAGTTTTTGAGAATGCTGAAGTATATGTTGCCAAAAAGAAATATATTTCTGTTTCATTAAATTTGTACAGTGTTTGACTTCAGTGGTGTTTAATAAATCGGGGTTAAAATTTCTGAAATTAAAATATTCGGATATCTTCATAAGATTAGAGTGAAAGCTAATTTTACCAGTAGAGTGAAGATCTAATGAGATTAAGAAAGATTGTTTAACAAAAAAGTCTTGGGGTTTATTTTGAAGGTATAACAAGTAGTTGAGTATTCTTAGATTAATGGCAATATTTAAAGGAAATCGACCAAGTTCAGCTCTGCACGCAATATTAGAAGCCTTATTACTCACTTGAAGGTAGCGTTTACAAAACTGAAGATGCGTTCTTTCAATTTGTGAGCTATCCCAAGCCTTAAAATCAGATTTGGTATACCCACCCCAAATTTCACTATTATAAAGCAAAATTGGGGATATCATTGTATCAAAAATTTTACAGGCAAGGGACGGATTTAGCTTACTAAAATCTGTGTGTCGCCTCAGACTGAAAAGAGCGTGAAGTGCTTTCTCTTTTAGATGATCAAGTGAGACTTTAAAATTTCCTGAAGAGGAAATTTTAGTTCCTAAATAAGTATAATCTTGTACAACATCAATAATTTGATTATTCATATAAAATCTATATTCAGAGCATTTTCTTGGGCGTTTTTGAAAAACCATAATCTTGTTTTTTTTGGGATTTATGCTTAACATCCACGTGTTGCAGTATGATGATAATGCATTAAGACAATTTTGTAGACCTGTTTTAGAACGTGATAAAATGATTAAATCGTCCGCATATAAAAGAGAGTTTAATTTTGTGCCGTTTGGAAGAACAAAAGGATCAGACAAAATATTTTCAAATGAAAAAGGTAAATCGTTGATGTAAAGGTTGAAAAGTAGTGGACTTAAAATACAACCTTGTCGTACACCTCTCGCGTATTGAAAGGGTCGTGTTTGGCTTTGGCCAATTTTTATTGAACAAGAAGACTTGGAATAGAGACTTTTAATTAAATTGTAAAAGCAGCCTCCTACATTAATTTGCAATAACTTATTCAAGAGCCCATTGTGCCAAACTGAGTCAAAATCTTTTCTAAAATCTACAAAACAAGCATAAATTTTTTCATTGTGATTATGAACGTATTTGTCTATCAAGGTTCGAAGTGTAAAGACATGGTCTGCTGTTTATTATTTTTTCAGTACGATTATTTGGCAAGAAGCCAATCTGTGATTTGTGAAGTATATTATTTGAGGCAACATATTCGAGAAGCCTTTGGTTTAAAATGGAACAAAATAGTTTTCCCAGACAGCTTGAAACACAGATACCACGGTAGTTTGGCGGATCGCTTCTTCCGCCTGATTTATAAATTGGTGTAATGAGACCACCACACCATGTCTGTTACCTGAACTTAGAACTGCATTAAACAGTTTGTAGTAAACAGGCATTAGGTCATTAACCCTTTCACTCCCAGAGTCAATAATGGAGACAAGTAGTGTTGTTCTAACTTTTGAGTCTGTGGACGAAATCCTATGGTGTGACCATTCAAATGAAACCTCTTTGGCAGTACTTTTGCATGGTACCATTTGTTTTTCAATATTTCACAAAATGAAATTTGGGAATTTTCTTGAATTTTGATGTTTGGCACTCTTGGGAGTGAAAGGGTTAAGACTAGCTTTGATCATTTCATTTCTAATTTTATCTGAATAAGAAGATTTGTTGTTCTTTAACTTTTTGGCAGCTTTTCGTATTTCATTTTCGGTAATCAAGTAATCTAACGGACGAAATTGTTGTTTACGATCTTCTTCTACCTTTAGTTCATTACGGATTATCTGTTGGGTGGGATTAAGCGGTTCATTAGAGTGAAAAGATTGAAAGTGTAGCAGCCAACTTTCTTCCGACACTAAAGGAATATCTTCCGCTTTAATGGTGTCATCCATTGATTTTAGACGTTTCCAAACATTTGCCGCATCTGAGTTTTCAATAGTTTCCTCCAATCTATGAAGCTTGCTATTGTAGTATTCGTTCGTTTTAGAGTTCAATAATCTTTTGTATTGCATTAAAATGACATGGTATTTCTCACGCAAAACGGGGTTCAACGGATCTCTATGTTTTTGGTTCGCCATTTTCCTCAATTCATGTCTTTTTAATCGACATTCCCGGTCAAACCATTTTTTGTTTGATGATGACTTGATACGCTTATGCTTTTTTGTGGTTTTAATCTTTAAACATTGTCTAGCAGTTGTAGTAAGAATATTTTCTACTTTTTCAAGAGAAGTGTTAACATCGTAAAATTGTGTTCCCTCGTCTATATACTCTTGTATTAGTGTTTGGATAACTGGAGAACGCAAAACATCTTTGAATTTCTGTGTAGAATCATTTTCCCAAACAAACTGTTGGACACGCCTTGAACAATTATTTTGTGATCCTTTAAGAATACCAGAATTGTCTGTATTAATATTTAGCCAAGTTATGATAGGACTATGATCTGATAAAGGAGTGGGCTGTTTTACTATGAAATTTGAAACATTTAAAAATAGATCTTGATCACAAATTGCGTAATCAATAACACTTATACCATTTCTCCCATGAAAGGTAGCTCTCCCTAGAGAATCGCCGCTAACTCTGCCATTTAAGATTCTGAGATCGGCACTTTTACAAATATCAAGGAGCCTTTTACCATGATTGTTAACTTCGTTGTCAAAACTATTTCGTTGAGTAGGGAGTAACGAGAATTCAGATCGATCATTTGGAATAACGTTCAGCCCTTCTTGACAAATATTATCCGCATATTTCCCTGTTCTAGAATTGAAGTCACCCATGAGGAGTATTGATCCATGAGTGGAAAAAGTTCAATGTCCTTTTCAAGTTCTTCAAACAATTCATCGTTAAAATACTGCGAGTTGTATGGAGGAATGTATAGACCACATGTGTATATGTCTTTATCGGTTTTGGCATAATGTTTGCTTATTTTGAATCATACAAAATTATGGGACTTTTTCACAATTGAGATCCAATCATGGAATACATTTTTGTAAAGTAAAACTATTCCGCCGGAGTTACGGCCACCTTTTCTCGATTCAGTAGCATTTTGAATCACTGATTTATATCCTGATATTTGGACATCCGTACATTTCCAAGTCTCGGAGAGAATTATGAAATCAAAATTATTAATCATATTTAAAAAATCTATGTTCTGCCATTTGGCCCCAAGGGATTTCGATGATAGACCATTTATATTCCAAGCAAGGAAAGACAATTTTCTTGCGTGAAACAAGCAATTCGTCATCTTTGCAGATCTATCTATTTGTTTTCTATTCGCATTCTGGTAGATAATTTAGTGCTAAATAAATGATTTAACAAATCTTAAAAAGGATATTAGTTCCTTTGGGATTTCTACAGTTGTGTCTTCAGTTGACCAGCTGAATTGTTAGATGAGTGCCCATACAAGCGGGAGGTGGATGGCTGATTTACTTGTTGTTGAGACTGTTGGGTGTATGGTGCTTGATGAAAGACTTCAGCGGGAATGCCCTGGACTGCGCCGCTATAGGGTGCATATCTTCCTGCAGGAGTTGATTCAGATTGCTGACGACGCGGTGATCTTGTTTGGTTATTGGGGAGTCGTGCTAGTTTCATTCTACCCCGAATTAGCAGCAAATAATCCAATATGTCGCTTTCGGATGTGTTTACTATCATGCAAGACGTCAGGACCCTTTGCAAAAACATTGTCATGAGTGACGAGATGTACATTTGGTAACCTGGAGCATCCAACGGTTAATTGCTCATTAATTTTAGTAATGATTGGGATTGGAATGTCTGCTCGTGGAAGGAGAGTAGAGTAGATAATTTTACTATAGTGGGAAATTTAGTGGAAGCTTCTGTGATCAAAACCGTAAGATCAGATATCAAAACATCCGCTGAGGTTCTCGTTCCCAAGTCATTTGTTCCGGTGTGTATAACAATAAGTTGAGGGGGGTCGTGGATTTCATTCTGTAGCAGGGTCCTTGCGTTTTCAATCTTTGGACACTGGAAGTATTGCATGGTAAGTGTTGATGGGAACATCTTTTTCGTATTGAGAAATTTTCCGTTTGAGTCGCACAAGAAAACTGCTGTGTTTGTTGTTGTAGTGCCGTTACCAGAAATCAAGTTGCGAGGGTTGGAATCAGGAGCGTTTTCACGAAATTCATTTGTTCTACTTCGGGTGTGTGGGGGCGTGTTCGTGTTGTTAACGTTGTTATTTTGACCATCACGCGAGGGAGTAACTGGGATTGACTTGTCATCAGGAACATTTGCTACGTGACGTTCAGAAAAAAGCGGCGGAAGTGGATTATCCTTGTGTGACACTGAGATTTCTTCCCGGGTTTCTTCTTGCAATGGAGAAAAACGGTTTTGTGTGGGCAGATCTACAAGAAGTAAATCCTGATCCGCAATTGCTAATTTAGGTGGGAGCCCGTCCTGAATTGGTTCTCCGGAATTAGAAGATAATTTCTTGTCGTCTGCATCAGGAACTGGATTGGGTGCTCCTGCTGATTTCTGCCATAAGACTGCTATTTGATCTTTGAGAAAGTCGACGTCAGTCTCGAGCTGACGATGTTTTGCCTGTGAGGCCGCATTTGTTTCTAACAGATGTTAATAAGTTGCGGGGTATTCTGCAATTTAGCCTTTTTCCGCCGGTTCTCTTGGAAATCACACTGACATCCACTCCATTGATCTTCGAAAGATGAAGGCGGGCAGTTGGGCCATGGCGAGACCACGAGTACTGTTCATACATTTTTTTCTCTCTCTCCCTCCTTCTACTCATAACGAAGCGACGTGCTCAATGCAAATTTGGCAAAAGCAAAACATGTTTACCGTCTCGCTTCGTCATGTGCCGAGATCCCAATGCGGCCTTGCGAAATCATGCATTTTTGCATTTGAATTGACCGGAATCTTACTCTCCGAAAAATTTATTCTCTATTAATTCTCTCCTTAATGTGACTGTGTGATACAGTTATGAGTCATATGTGCCAGTCATCATTTAGCTGTGTGACCGCGCGACGCGGTTCCATTCAAAAGCCCACATTTCACCCTTGCTCACCACAGATTCCCAGTAGCTCAGTGGTAGAGCATCCGGCTAGATCACGGAGGGTCGTGGGTTCAAATCCCATCTGGAACTCGGATTTTTTCGGAGTTTGATGCTATTTCTATCATTTTCGAATTTCCCTTAGAAAATGGTCACACCCACTCAGCCAATCAGTGCCCAGTATTTGTGTGCTCTATGTCTGATAAAGTGAATTACAGGCTGCTAATTTAAACAAAAACAACTTGCAGTTATAACAATGTCGATTTTATCTTAAGTTTTCGCTTAACATAACTTAAGCAAGAGATTTAACAATGATCCGCATAAGAAGGATAGCGCTGAACGGCAATGCACGATGGAATGTCAACTTTCTTCATTGTTACAACTAGTGATCTCATTGGCCTAGACTCAAAAACCGCTAAAAAGTTAAGGTTCAAGGTGCATTTTGTCTAATTATTTTAAGGTTTCAAGTAATTTGAGACCCAATCGCACAACATGCAATTTTTAAAAGATATTGTATTTGGGGAACTTCATCAAAGAAGCAATTGTCTTCTGCTATTCTGATTGGTTAAGCACGAACATTTCCTAAAATTTATTTGACGCAAATGGATCGATTTTCTTTATTTTTATAATGAAATGTAATTATTAACCATCAGCTTCTCCTCTATTCTTAAAATTAAAGATATTCTATGTGGGAAGAGCCAATGCCGCAGAACAACGAAGTTTGCTATCGTTCTTAATATGTGGAGCATTACTTAATAACCAAAATAACAAAACCAAATTCGACTTAACAATTTTTAGGCCATAAGATTGACGTGTTCATTCATAGCTCGAAAGCCAAACACTTTACAGTTGTAATTTATTTATTTATAAACTTTAATTTTGCCAAGAGGCCTGGATCACTCACAGAGCAAGCTCCACTACGAGATCCAGAAAAGAAAAAAAGAAAAATTGTAATACAAATACTAACAAGAATGACAATACTTTAGAAACGGCTAGATAAAAAACGGCAATGAGGAAAAAAACAATTGGAGAGGACATTGATAAAAAGAATCAACAGCACAAAGCAAGCAAGCTGTTCAATGGCTGACTAGAGTGGCACTTTATACACATACTCTTGAAGGTCTAATGCTTGAAGGTTTATACACACACTCTTGAAGGTAATAGAATACAGCATAGCTTAATGCTTTTGACGACTGAAATCCAACAGTCCCAGATGACCTCATTCTCTCATTCTGGAATCCAAGGCTTTTCTAAACGACTGAAAGTGAGGGTCGTCTTTAGATAGAATGTTCAGATCATACCTCTTCAAGTCTTCGCGAAAATGTCTCAGCATTCCAGTTGAAATTGAATACAAGGAGTTCGCCGGGTGCGGCTTACCATCACCTCTCATGACTTCCAATATGAATCTTGTAAGCCAGTAATTTAACTCTTCCACGGGGGTGGTGCCCAAATCAACTGGAACGGACCTATACTCATCTCCAAGGGTTTCAATTTGTGTGTTTCGGAATTCAACCCAGGCTCGATAGACGTTTACCGACCAGGCAGTGTTTTGTCGAGTTTTCTTTGGAATTCTGTCTCTTTCGCTCTGCTCAATTTCGTTCACTGTGGTAGGCTTTTGGAAACGTACACTTTTATCGAATTCATCCCCCAAGCACTCGGATATGTCTACGCTCTCAAAAGCAAGTAAATCTTGAGTGGCAAGGACGGCCACAAGTTCCTCGAGCTCTGTATACTGGCTCATAGCCGGAGCAAATGAGCCATTAAAACAACAAAGAATAAACAAAACTCCAAAGAAAGAAAAGCATTGTTATTCGTAAAATTCTACCAACATTACGGCGACATCCAATTAAAACAAAATAACGTGATTCCCAAGTGTGAATGACAATTAAATAAGCTCATAAACACAATCTGTATAAAATATGGTTTCTTCGCGGATACGACCATATTCTAAGACGGTTAGACAATGAACGCTCATGTCCTATGGGATATAGCGCCTCTCGCATTAGATAGAAGTACTACTCGGGCTACGCCCTCGAGGGGAATATATCACATATCCCCTCGCTCCAGGTCAATAACCCTAACAAAATGCTCCAAAACCTGCTCAAATCTCGAATGCAGCGTTTCCTTCAGTTTTTTGAAAATTATGCTACATGCAGTTTAGTGTCAAACTCCTTCCACATTAATTTCAAGGTACTCCAATACTTTTGCATCGATTTATTTCTGCTTAGAAGGGCTTTCAAATGGAGAAATGGTTGGGACTTGGCCATATGTCAGAGACATGCAGATGGCGAGTCATTACAGTACAACTTGTAAATGAGCTTCGGAATGCAGAGTTTATACCTAGTTCTTAAAGTGTCCCATTTAGCCCTGTCAAGTACTTCTGCCGATGGTAAGTCCTTCGGAGGGATAAGAATAATCCTTGCTGCCCTGCAGTGTAATTTTTCAAGTGCTCCAAATCATCTTGGCGGTTCATGCCTCCCCACACGGCTATACCGCACGTGACTGCCGGAATTATAACCTTGTAATATAGGTTTAAAAGAACTTTTTTAGGTAAAAACCTACACTTCTTAATTAATATGGCTCAGTTGTTTGCAAAGCTCTTCTTTAAGTCATTGACATGTGTGGTCCAGCTTAGTTTGTCAGCTATGTAAACGCCTAGCAGTCGGCTATACCTAACTCAATTTAAACAATTCCCTCCAAGGGAGATGGGTGGAAGCATGTGATGCCCGATATATTTACTCAGCTCAATAGGCCATTTGCACGATGACGTCATATGACTACAACTACCAGAATCCTTCAGTTTTTTGTTTTGTTGTGCAAATTAGGACTATTGTTATTTAAACCGCACTGGCATTAAAAAATTTAAATAAGAAAGGAAAAACGAAATGAATTCTGGTAGTTGTAGTCAAATGACGCCATCGTGCAAATGGCCTATTGTACATTGTACACCTCCATTGTATTAGGTAATTAAAATTGTGTATTCTAATATATTCTATGGCATTGTATTCTATTATTGTATTGTCGTTCTTTTGTGTTCTAATATTCTAAAGAAAATATATCGGGCATGGTATAGGTGGAAGGGGTCCTGTAAAAGTTCCTCTATACAGCTGTTCCGAGAAAGGTTGTCGGAAAAAAAGCGCAAAAGTGCACGCGACAATCCCGAAAAATAATGTGGGATATGATCAATGAATTTTAATAAGTCAAATAAATACATGAAACCCGCGATGCCTCGTCCGTACAGGGACGATCTTAGATGGCGGGCCATTGGGATAAATGGGTTTTTAGAGTATAGCGTGGATGACTACCCACAATACCTTTCTGGATTGTCGCGTGCACTTTTACGCTTTTTCCGACAACCTTTCTCGAAACAGCTGTATATTAACATACATTCCGACTTTTGCGGGTGAGGAGTAAGCTTATTTGTAGCGCACCGGGCATATAATTATCTTAAGATTGATTAAGGGCGGCTGAGACTACATCTATGGTTCTCCCAATACAGTAAACAGTAGTATCATCTGCGTACATATAAACAGCCGCGAACTGGAAAAACTCGCTGGTATACAGGACAAATAAGGTGGGCACTTAGACACTACCTTGGAGAACACCAGATACCACCGACTTAAACTAGATCGGTGCCCATTTAGGACCGTATACTGTGGCCTAGACGTGAGATAACTTGTTAACCATGCCAGTAGTGGGCCGCGTATTCCAAATTTGCACTGAAACTTGCTCAATAGAATGTCATGATTTACACAACCAAAAGCTTTCTTGAAGTCAATAAATGCCACGCCCATGACAAGACCGGAGTCTACGGCTTATCTTAAGTGAACGAGGAGGAGTTCGGTGGAATTCCCATTGATTATCCGTTACATAAGCGCTGTAATGCTTCCGCTTATGCTGGGCTTGTTTTCACTGGACATAAACGCTGTTATGCTTCCGCTTATGCTTATAACACTAAAAACTACTCAAAGGACACAACAGAAATAGGGGAATTTTCTGCTTATTCAACAAGAGTGAATTTTAATAGAGTAGGTCTCGCCTCCTAAAACAGGCTTTAGTATTATTTCTAAGTGAGCTTAACACAAGCACATGCAATGTCCCCTTTCGTTGTGATGTGCTCATGAATCGCGCTTATTTCACTGTTTACTTCAGTTGGCGCACATCTGTGATTGCATATATCTTTTTATCCTTAGACCATGGTGCGCTGCTTTTCCATAACCATCGAATTTTCAGTTCTTAGTCTCTTCTCTCAAGAAAAAGGTTTGGGTAAAAACGCAGTCCCTCGACGCTGTCATCCCGGCATGCCTTGCCAGCTTGTTCTGTAACTAAAAGCCTGTCATGAGATAAGAACGTTGTCAGATACCATGCACCTCTTCAGAATCTCTAATTTTAATGGACCTGGTTATCACGCCCATGTATTGTTTTCAGGGCTAGGGTCCATTGTTCTGTTGTTTGTTCTGTTTGTTCTATTGTTTTCTCAGCCAGTCCTGTGAGGCGTTCCGAGACGTACATGCCGCCTCACTCTACTAGTGTTCTAAGGCCCTATTTACATGGAAAGAGGATGATCCTAGTGCTAGGATGATCCTAGAACTAGGATCGTCCGAGCGCAACATGTTTTCTGCTTTCAGTTTACATGCGAATAGGATGATCCTATAGCGCTAGGATCATCCTATCTGAGAGGTAGGATGATGCTAGCGTTAGGATCATCCTAGTGCCTCATTTTTGCATGTAAACCAAATGAACCTTCTAGGATCATCCTAGCACTAGGATCATCCTCTTTCCATGTAAATAGGGCCTAAGAGTAGTGTCTTGGGCTGCAGATGGCCAGGATGGAAATGGGTTGCAACTTGAAAAACTTGAGCCAATTGTTTCAAGTTTCTCACCTTATGTCTTGGAAACTCGCTAAAACTCCAATTATGGTTTATTTCATAGGAGCCTTTGATGGTAAGAAATTTATAAAATCCCTCCCCCACTGTTTTTCTGTCACAGCTGAAACAAAAAAAAAATGTTAAACATGATGCTTACCTTTCTTTCGCTAGCATGACCGATATACTGACCAGGTGGGCCAGTTCCTCTGCGGTTATTGAATGTTTATCATCAAGCTAAAGAAGAAAGGCATACTAATTGTCACTTGCAACAAACATCAACAAGTTCAGCTTATGATTGAAGATGTAAAACTCCCATGCAGATATTAATATATAGTGCTTGTTCACACAGTTACCAATTCAGATCCACAGTAAATCTATGATATAAGTAATAAGGAACTTCTAATTTTTAAAGTGCAACCATTTATTTTCTTTTACGCTGTTATGCGGTGCTTTCGCATATTTCGTTGAGTAAATTTGTTTCCGGTTTGAAGTGAATTTGCGGCGAGTGCACAATTTAGCTGTTATTGTACCGTGGGTGACAGAAGCTTTTCTCGCGCTCTGATCTGTCTTAATACACAACTCTACGTCTCTTATATTTTCGCCGTTCTCTCGTGGCTTTGCCGCTCCTTGCCGGCCTTTAACCGGCTACGACTTCTCAGGAAAGCGTGCCGCGAGAGAATTTCTGGTACCTGGCAGAGTACTGTTATTGAAGTGTAAGGTCAGAATAACCAAAACAATTACAAGAAACGATGATAGCAAGTAAGTTTACCCTTGCACTTCTATACTTAGTGATGTGGTTCGACTTTGTGCATAAAATCTCAAGTGCCACCAATAATACGAGAGCTAAAGAACAACTAAGTTATTTCCTTGTGATAGTATTAGGTTTTTAATGGTTTACACTTTGCTCTACATTTGCAATTTGTCTAAGAGTACATTTACTTACAATTTGTTTAGTAGTCCGAATAACTTCTTCGTCACTATGGGACAAGGCTTGAATAACTAAGACGCCACTTTCGAAAGCCCTTAATCTGGAATGTACAGTAAACACAATTTCATAAGTATTCATGTGGTAATCCTAACCACCGACAACCCTAGGAACATAGAGAATAATACATGAACGCGCCAAGAAGCGAAATCTATATCTTCAAGCAACTATGCCTTCTAAGGCCTAGGGAAAACGTCGAACTTCACATGTGCCGAATCTAATGCAAATGAGCAAAATCTATTGTTCTTGCTCATTTGCATTAGATTCGGCACATGTGAAGTTCGACGTTTGCTCCAGGCCTAAGTTTCTATTTCTATTGTCAATAAACAAAAAAAAACAAAAAAAAAAAAAAGTTTATTTCTCAGCCGATTGTAATCTGCGTTAAACGCTCACTTGCTCGCATTTGCTGTAGAAAAGGACAACCGTGGCTTACCTTAAGGGCATGTTCACTGATGAAAAGACTTTGGCTGCATTTACTAAATCATCTGGAGAAACCAACTGCAATGCAAACACTGTAAATTAAACACAGACAAAATATATATATATATAGATGGGCACGAAATATTGTAAACATGGAAAGGACAGCTTTTTTTTTACTGTAGGGCTGATTTATACAGTACACTTCTGTGGGTGACAGAGTTGTGAAGTTCTATGTTTGCACTCAGGACTTCACTGTCCACGCTTCATTGAATGGTCAGTTAGAACGGAGGATATTAGTCAAGAAAAGATGTCAAAATGCAGCGCTGTTGTCCTGATGAATTACAAACCTCCATTCCTCTTGCTCTGTTGAATCTACAGTAAACATCACTCATAGTCATCATGCCTCCTTCATCCTTCAAAAAAGTCAAACCAAACAATTAAATTCTCGATTGCTGGGTACAGATAGGTGCAGGTAAGAAATGAAAGGGCTCTTAAGAGCCATCTCGTGAATACGAAACAACGTAAGATTCAGTACACAGATCGGTTTTAATTTTCCATTCTGAGTTTGGATTCAAAGAATTGAAGAATAAAACAGATTTAATAAGACCAAAACATCTAAGTATGACATAATATATGTATTGTGTGAAGTGGACTGCTTCGCTGGGGAATTAAAATAAAACACAAAATGTTTTTTGCTGCGTAGCACTCACGTTGAATGATAATATTGAAATTTCGTTAAGATTGAGTGTCGTTGTAACAGTTTTTTTCACATATGATGCCCGATTTAGGGTGTTAGCTCTATTGTACATTGTACACATTCATTGTATTAGGTAAAATTATGTATTCTAATATATTCTATGGTATTGTATTCTATTGTATTGTCGTTCTTTTGTGCTCTAATATTCTATTGTTTTAACAAAAGAATAAGTGTTACCCCTAAATCGCGCATGGTATATTTTTTCAGCACTCAATCTTAACTAAATTTCAATGTTATCAATTAAAATACAGCAGTCATCTTTTAACATCTAATACACTGGGGAATTAAAAACGTTTACAAATAATGGAATGACTTAATTTGTTCCCGTATACAATATCTCGCTCAATGCTTCGCAAATTCACGAGATAAAAAGGGGGGAAGGGTATAGGATGATTCTTTATTAAAAACGACAAGTGTTAAACGCGCAAAAATCCCTAGGGCTTTCAGCAAAACCCAATAAAATCCCTCAAACCAATATTAAACCCCAAAACATTCCATGCTGAATTTTTGAACCTTAAAAATACTCAGAATGGATTAAATGATATAATACGATTGGTTGTACTAAATTTGTAGCACTACGCAGGCACTACACAAGGTAACAATTCTTTACCCAAATATTCATATTGTTTTAAATACCCCCCCCCAAATAAACCTACTTCACTCAAGCCACCACAGAAAATACTTGCCAAAATGGTCTTAGCAAAAAAGAGCCCTGGAATCGAAATTTTCAAACCCAACAAAGTCCTTTGCACATCCCCATCACTTTAAATCTGGAAATACCCCCTTGGGGATTTTACCTTGATGATTTTCTCTAAGAATGTACCAAGCTCTTTGGCCAATTCTTTGTGATAACTAGCACCTGAACCATGTGTCTCCCTGAGATACAATCAAACATCAGCAACACAATTTAGTAAGTTAAACACAGTGGTCTCTAAGAGTGCCAAAAAAAAAATTCATATAAAATCCCAAATTTCATTTTGTAACATATTGAAACACAAATGGTACCATGCAAAAGTACTGCTGAGGAGGTTTCATTTGAATGGTCACACCATAGGATTTTGTCCACAGACTCAAAAGTTAGAACTACACTACATGTCTCCATAAATTTTCTATGGGATTGAAAGGGTTATATGCAACTGGATGAAACACCTCATACCTAAACCATCAGCTAACCAAGATAACATTTTCAAGCCAAGTAAGCTTGAGCAGCCTACAATGTAGGCTCCTGTTGAGCAATTTATAATATTGACAGAAGTCCTTTACAAATGATTTGTGAGAACATCACCAAAAATGAAGTTTACCTTGTCACCGGGTTAGCTATTCCCATGCTAAGAAGGTAGGCCTTGAACATCACTGTCTGCAATATAAAAAAACAGAACAGCAATGATTTAAAACTACTTGTAGTCATTTACAGACTCGCCATGCACTGATCCAATCTACAAAGGGTTCCCATGATATAGTACAACTTTTCCTTCAAGCATTGCAGGAAATGTGACTGCACTTACTGTTTTTCTTTTTCAACAAACCAACAACTTGCTTACAACAGGAGGTCACAGAAAACACACAAAGAATGGTTTAACCATTACCTTGAGGATAACAAAATCTTATGTGGATAAATGGCTGGCAGACAACATTGAGATGTAAAAAATAGAACACTGGTCCATTACCTCATCTTCTGTGATTGAACCTTTCTTTTCTTCAAGTTTAGAAGCTACTTTGTCAGCAATGGCTACCATTTCCTTTGCCTGGTCAAATACAAAGGGAGAAAATACCTTTAAGAGTAGGCCACACACATCAAGGCAAGTGACGCTTTCTGGAATTTAATTACAAATAAGATGCATATCATAAAGCAACTTAAGTACTTTGTTATATATGATTTGAGGTCTGGTCTTGGCCATCATATTGTTTCCTTAGACAAGAAACTTGTGTCAATGAGTTCAAAACATGGTTTTTAAGAAGATAATAATGTAAATCAACTACAATACCTTTTCCATAAGAGCATCCAAATCTTTAAATGCCTGAGATGAAAAGAAAATGAATGTAAAACAAAAAAGAATGCAATGTAACTGGTTCAGGTTTTAATCTTGTTATGGCATATTTTTACCTTTTGAATATGGTCATCAGTCTCTTTAGACTTCTGTTCCATTTTTCTCTCAATTCCCACTATTCCTCCAACTCCCCTGGGCTGCCTCTGAAAAATAAAACAGTGGCATAAACCTGAATGGAAAGAAAACAGACTCTCTTAAATTTCTCGTAACACTGCATTTATGCCAGTAAATTGTATCATTGTGCTATGATTGGTCTGATTGAGTTCATCATAATTATCTTGGTAAAGCGTGGGTGTTTAATGTCACACGCATGCTTTATCGAGTTATAATGCATGCAGCCTAAGACACCAGGATGAGCGCGCACAAATAAGGGGACATTTTATAAAGGAAATAGTGGGCGACCCCGTAGCTGTCCAAACGATGTCTGTGATTGGTGATTGATACAATTGAAGGGCCGAGAGCATATCCGACCTATGTGACTTTTTAGGCCTTTTTTTATTTTTTCTCGCTCAGAATAACCTCATTTTATCATACAATGAATAATATCACAAGCCCTTGTCAAATTTGCACTAACTCTAAGGAATTTGACCAATTTCACCTGAAAAAAGCAGAGTTCTGGCCCTCCAGTGCTTTGACTGTACATTCAGAGCGCAATTTCGAAGCCATTTCAAAGCAGTTTGGCCAGTGCCAACAACCTGAACAAAAATACCAGTATTTACGTACGCCTGGCTCGCTTATCTATCGTGAGCTCACTACAGCAACACATCGCCTCTGTAGCGTGTGTGTAAGCCAATGTGTATGAGGCCCGTCCGGTGATTGAAAGACATCATTAAGTCTGGAAATCCTTAAGTCTCTAGCACCTCTCAAAGAAATGAGTCGTGTTTCTTGTCCTTCCTTGTGTCTGAAGCGCTATTTAGCGCTCAAGGTGAAAAACGGACCTTGGTGGGCAAGATGAGCCGGCGGGAAAGTCTGGAATCACTTCGGATCAGAAAAGGGGCAGCGTTGAGAGTTGTGGGCCATTTTCCATCCCGTGCCGTGATCGAAATGCCCGATATCCGAAGTGCTTTCAGACTTATAGTATTTTGCAATAATTTTCGGGCGGGAACTCCATTTCGGTTTTGTTGTAGGATTTCCCAACATGCTTTGCGACAGTGGTAGATGGGCACTTGAAATACAGCTTTGGGCAGCTCGAAGTGACTTCTTGCTGGCCGAAAGATGTTTCGCGTTTGGAGTCTTTAATGCAACATTAAAATCGATCTAAAAGGATTTTCAAATCGAGATACGCGTTTTGATGCGTATCTACCTTTAAATAATAAAACTTAGTCTGAACTGAGCATGTGTTCCTCGGTGGTCTAGTAGTTTAGGTCTGGGATTTGCGCTCGGACGGCTCCGGGTTTAATTCACGCTCAGCATTCTTTTTTTTTTAGAACTGGACATTATGAAAGTGATTTACTTATTTTTTGCGTTCGTCAAAAATCCTTGCGTTTAATTTAAAAAAAAATATCCAACCGTGTCAGTGTGAAAACAGAAGCTTACTGCAACCAGCCTTTGATTTATTTTTTTTTGCATAGGGTATTTCTCGAAAACGACGGAAAAAAAAACAACAGAAAAAAATTCTGAACAATGTTTTGCAACTAACTTCTAGTTCACATGCCAAAAATGGACAAATCTGAGCAAGAAAAAAATGAAAAAAAGGCCTAAAAAGTCACATAGGTCGGATATGCTCTTGGCCCTTCAATTGATATATCACTTGAACAATGCCCTTATCCCTAATCCCAATCCCAGCGGGACAAATCTATTGTTTTCTTAGCAAATCACAGACATTGTTTGGACAAGTGCTGGACTACCCGAAATAGTGAACTTTCCCCTCGGGCATTGTTGAGTTATAAAACCACTTGGGAATTTTAAAAAACACTTGAGAAGCACAAAAAGCATGAGCCACAGCACTTCTCTCATGATTTTAACATTTCTGCATACTTTTATAACTCAACAATATACTTGGTTGCATTTACCATTGCCTTAATAATATTGATTTATATTTACCGGCCCTTTTCCTGCTGCTCCACTGGAGGAAGAATGTGTGGTTTGTTGCACCCATGATTTCTTTTTAATCTGCTCTTTTAATTGCGCATAAAACTGTCATCAAAACAAGAAAACATTTTGTTAGGATCATAAATATATTGGTGCAAGACTTGTTAAGTCAAAAGTGTCTGGCCAGTGTCTAGTATGACTGTCCATGTGAGGGACGACCTTGAAACAATGTTGTTGTTGACTGAAATTCTGACAGCCTCAACAGATGTAATCTTCAGAAGATCAAGTATTAAAACAGAGTATCATTGGTGAATAATGTTAATTTTCAGTGAATCAGTCATTTGTAAATCAGCATAAATTTGAAGTCAGGCATGTCGAATTCTCTCTATACCTGAGAATGACCACCCTGTTTGAAAGAAAACTTGACGCAGCTATATGGGCTTGAGACACACGGTCCAGGTTCTTTGTCTGTTGGTGGTGGAAGAAAGGTGATGATCACTTTTGCACTACAACAAAATAATAAACAAAGCATTATCAACAATAAAAAAGGTGATTTTTAATTGGACTTCCAAAGGCACAATGATAATAATATACATTTGTGGTTCAAATCTTTCTCTGGTTTGAAAATTTTTAAACCAGAATAATTTTCATTTTCCTTTGTCTCAGATTTGTTATAATCATATTCTGAAACAAAGGAAAACAAAAACCAAACTGGTTTGAAAGTTTCAAACCAAAGAAAAATTTGAACCACAACATATACATTCATTTGTCTTATTGCTGGTGTCTTGCACATACAATGCATCATCATGTCCTCTCTCTTATTGTGGAAAGCAGTTTTCTCTTCAATTAGTTAAAGGGAGGGTTTCACGGTTCGGCGCATGTGAAAGCTATGACGTAACCCATTTAATTTCATTGTTTAGACCAATAGGAAGCGAGAAGATAACTCTGGTATGTATAGTATGTGATTATTAAGTAAATGTGAGTGGTTTTTTAACCGATAAAATTGGTAAGAAAGCGAATGAAGCAATTTAATCTGTGCACGTGCGCCAAACCGTGAAACCATCCCTTTAACTGTGATCTTTCTTTTACAGTCAAAATCAGTCAAGCATTCCTGTCAAAAGTGAATTAATGATTCATCATTGCAAATTTGATTTCATTATATGACTCAGTCCAATAATGCACCCTTCAGATGAGAAATGCAAAATTCAAAAGAAGTTATAATTTTTAAAGCAACGACAACTGACATGATTTTAAAAGACATGTTTCGACAATCCTTTGTCATCTTCAGTTTGAAATTTTAAGTTACAAAGTTGAATTTATACTAAGTTAGTGAAAATGCTAATGAGAGAAAACACCGTTGACAAATAAATGAAAGAATGTGTGACAATACGTGATTAAAAAGAAAGTTTTAAATTAACATGATGCAACTGTTGGTTCAAAGACGGTTGTTCCCATTTGATATGTAAAGCTTCCTTTATCTTAAGCTGAAAATTGGTGGAAGCATGATCTAAGATATTAAAACAAATAGGTGAACATAAACTGTGGCATTCTTTAGAGTCTTCCAGGTGTTTGAATACAAATCCAAAACTTGGATTTTGATTGGGCTCATGTGAGGTTTCATGTGGTGGGCAGGTGTGAGAATTTGACAGGTTTCCCAGTACTCAAATGCTTTTTTCCTCTCATTTCCCTCCAGAATACCAAGAAGTCTTTCCTATGTTTTGATATTCTGAAGGAAATAAAAAAATCTAGAATCAAAGGAGAAAGGAGGGCAAAAACTTGCAAACATTTAAATGACTGTTCCAAGGGATACAGATTATGCAAATCTTAAGAACCCTGTCAAATTCTCATGTGTCATGTGTGTGAGGCAAATATGCATTAATTCAATCAAAATTCAATTTTTGAATTTTGCATTCTTTATTTGTAGAGCAGATTATTGAAATGAGTAATAAAATCAAATTTGCAATAATGAAGTATTTAATTCACTCTAGGAAGGAATGCTCGATCAGTTTTGACTGTAAAAAGTTTCTCAGCTGCTACAAGTTGTCAATCTTAGCCTGCCTTTGAGTATCCATATCATTGTGACCTTGTGACCTTCTTTAGGTATGCTTTCCTATCTTGCTGTTTTTGGGGGACAGGGTAACTGGAGGGCTAATTTTTTGCTTTCCTCTTAATAAGATGAAAATTAATGAGGTTTCCTTTCTCCAAGACAGGCAACCAGCTGTCAAGGCCGTGAGCCCTATCCCAGGGGGAGGGGGTACTATTATACATAAGCTATATTGGGCCATCCTGGAAGCTTGTTCCCCCACTGAAAAATCTGGCCATCCCACCTCAAGACTCCCAGACACCCCGCAGGCTAAAATCTTGATGGGCATGTGCCACTCTGAAGGGTATGGTTTTCGAGCAGTTTAGTCTGGGATAGTGTATAGAAGTCATAGAGCTTTGGTAGTGTATCATTTACTGGGAAACTGATAAGTGGTATGATAGAGTTTCTGAAAAATAGCAATCTGGATTCTTAGTGTCTAGCCCAGAATAGGGTTGCAAAATACATCTGAATATGGTCTGATATAGGGTAAGGGTTTCAGAGTCCCAACGGCACACCCCCACCCAAAAATATACAGAGTTCCCACCCCTGGGGATCCTATCTTCTACCTGGAACATTAAAAGTAGCAGCCTTTTGCCTTTACACCTCCAGAATCCAAGAAATGAACACTTTCAGGTTAGAGTGGAAATATACTTATTTAACAACATAGTGCTGGGCTGATTGTAACTGGGAGAGATAACAACACCTGGCTTTTATGGTTTATTTTTACACTGATCATCACACACAATACATCACTCTACAAACCTGCTCATAAAGCCACCAGCCTGTTCTTCTATATTGCTTATAAGAGATAATGCGACAGATATGGTTCTGTCCTATTAACAAACAAAAGTAAAACATAATTATACAATATAAAGTACAAAATAATAAACAGTTAAACCCTGTTAATTAAAACATGGACCTGATGTCTGCAGATGGCAGATGGTTTAGCCACCATTCTGAATGTAACAGTTCGCGGAAAAGTGGGGAGTGTACAAAAACTGCTCAGGAAGCAGGTGAAAATTAAGATAGTGTCAATGCAGTTTTTTACCCTTCCCAGCTTTTAGCGTGCTGTGACTTTCAAGATGGTGACTATGAAACAAACTTGTGGATCAATCTTGAAGTACACACTAGAACATTGGAGACTGTGAACAGTTTATGGTCAAACCAACTTTCTGGCTGTAACATCTGATGAATTTTTTCCATCTGCCATCCACATTTTCTCATCAACCCTTTTTGCGCAGGCCCACAATGCACAACACATGACCTTCCCACCCTTGCCATTAATAGCCTCTCTTTGCACATGTCTGCAGTGGACTAACATCCCATCCAAGGGGAAGTAGCAATACTGACTCTTTGTTGCCTCCTGCTCCAGAATCGCAGATTAAGCTCCGGGGGCGGGGGACTCTTATCTCATATATAAGCTATATGGGTATATGCTGTTGTGGGGGGGGGACCTCATATCTCATATATAAACTATATGGGTAATATGCTGTTGTGAAGGGTATGATTTTCAAGCAATTTAGTCTGTGATGGGGTATAGAGATCAGAGAGTTTTTGTCTATCATTTGCCAGAAAACTGATCAGTGGTATAAAGAATTAAGTCTAGAATTGCATTAATTGGAATTGAAACTCGGAAGAGAAAGAGCTTTCCCTAAACCACAAGGGTTAAGCTCCCACCATGTGAGCCTGAGTTTGACTTTATCTTATCTTACCTTACGTACTAGAAATAACCTCTTATGAGATCTAAATTAACCTTAATTAAAACTGGCATTAAAAAGTCTGGAAGAAGGTATTAACATAATATTAAACTCAGTGTTGGATGTATTTTAATATTTGTTGATCTCACCTGCTGATCTAAGTCATCCCAAACTATTCTGTGCGATGTGAGCTTTAGATTTCCATTTTCGAACGTTGTCTGAAGAATGACATAGTAGTATAATACAGCTGCATGGCTAAGGTTTTTGTGTGATCAAAGTAGAATATGAATTACTTTCGTTTTACAACTAGAACCAAGGAAGCCCTTTAATACCTTTTTGTCTCCGTCGTATATTCGAACGCCAGATTGCTGATGAATGCCAGACTCACCCGGTAAAACACACAGATTTGAAGATGAAGTCCAGCTAAAACGGTCCATAACTGCTTAAATTAACTTGTCATTGAATCGGCCCCGCCATGTTTTGTCGCCTGCAGTTTTATCGTCCAGCGGAGCTTTCTATCTCGCTGGTTTACTTCATATATCTCATCATGAACGTTCAAAATTTAGCGGAAGACCTCAGCTTCCTTCCCCTCAGTGGAAGATTGGCAAGAAGTTCAAGAACATTTCCCTCCATGCTTGTAATATGTGGATATAAGATGTTGACTTACATTGTCTGGTACTAGACTGACTACGAATGCGCTTTATGCGTATGGAAGGCATTCGTTTAGCCTTCAAGTTTGGTTCCTGGAAACCAACAAAGCAGGTCAGTGTCTTTTTTGAGGGGCCGTGCGTTCCTTTGGCGGTATCAAATTCCTGGCAAATTATTATCTTCCCGATCAATGGAAATCGATAAACAATATTATATAATCAATAATAGTCAATTGATTATTAATGGAAATCAATAAAAATCGATACTCACTCACCGAACGGTACGTCTTGAAAGATAAACAATAACTGATTATGCAACAGAAAAACCCATATAAGCACAAGCACTTGAATTGGATTCCTGACCAAGCGAGCATGGTTCTAGCAAGAATGCGGCTGCAGGGTTATCTATTTAAATAAACTGATCGATTGACTAATTTTTTTTACTAAGGAATGGCTTCTTGGAATATCCTGTGTTCAGTCAGAAGAAAAAGAAAGGATCATGAAATTTGTTTTCAAGAAAGATGCTAAGTCTGCTCTGGCAAGTACACATGCATGCACTGCACACAGTCTTCATATCCCCACCCCTCCCCTCCCCTCCCCTCCCCTTCCCACTTCCTTTTGGTACTGAACACGACATTACACCTCAATGCCTAATATTACTTTCCTCAAAAACTTGACTTAAGGGAGAGGGTGCTTATCAGAAAGGGGGCACACCATTGTGTGCATGTGCATGAGCAGAATTATTTGTAGGCAGTTATTCACAGGTCTCGTGGTGGGCTCTCGGCCAATGAAAAGGAAGAAAAAATGTATCAAATGATTATTACAATATTATTATTAATATTAATATTGATAATTAATATTATAATATAAATATATTATTATTAATATTTATTATTATTATTATTACTTTCTGTTGTGTTAATTTTAGCACCAACACTACTTCAAATACTTGTTACCATTTACATTTCGTTTACAAGTTACCTTGACAATGGCGTCATGATGAAACCGAAACATCGCTTTTTATCATTTGTTTTTGCTTGTTTATGTCTGAACAAATCATTATTGATAAGTATTATTAATATGTTTGCTTTAATACTAACATTTGTAGATTGGAAGGTTGTTGATGAGAAAAGTCATAAGCGAACACCTAAGGATTCCCTATAATAATGTGGTACTGAAACGAACCGAAAAAGGAAAGCCTTATCTGGTAAGGAGGTTTTTTTTATTGTTGGATCAGGGCTTGGGGCACTTTTGTTGATTTAAAAAAAAATATGTTTGATTTTTGCCTATATGTATTAGTATATGTTGTGGTTCAATTTTAGTTCTGGTTCAATTTTATTTTAATACATGTTTCAACAACAAAAAAATAAGACAGCATTGTTTAGGTACTTTCGGTACAATTCCAATCAAAAATCAAATATCACTAATGCCCCTTTTTAATGTTCATGTTTTTTAAAAATAAACATTAAATTATGATGTGTATTTTTTGCAGGTTAACGATGCAATTGAACCATCTTTGAGAAATTTTAACTTTAACATATCACATCAGGTACTTTTTTTATTTTTAAAATGTGTTTTATTTCATATGAATTATTTTTAAATAATTTAATGTCAGTAAACTAAGATGATTCATTTTCTTCTCTGAACTATTTTCCTAGGGAGACTACACAGTTTTAGCTGCAGAGCCTCTAATTCCAGGTGAGGTTACCTTGAGAATTTGTATTTTTGATTAGTACCTTATCATGCTCCTCTTACATTCTTTGGCTTTAGAGATACATGAAGATGTCGTGCAACTTTTGTACAAAGTTGATGTTACATGTACTGACCATCGACCTTAAGTTAACGTAATTGCCTGACGTAATTGCCTGCGAATATGCCTCTCATTACTCCTGGTCACTAGGGGCACTCGTGCAAAAGCCCCTAGCGGCCGGGAGCGACGAGAGAATTGGCAGTATTTGCCAGTAGCAGACAGAAACTAAGTGCTTTCACCAATCTGCTTTTGTTGCTTTTCTAGTTGGCATAGATGTAATGAAAACTGCTTACCCAAGTAAGTGTCCATCTTGACCTTTATCATCTAGATATTGCAGGGAATCTTTTCACATGCAAATGATTTTGCCTACAAAGGCCTTGTGTGCCCCCAGCTCGAGTACAGTGTAGTGTATGTGATGCATGCCCCCATGTTGAGAATAACAGCTCCTATAAAGTCAAAATGATTCAGCGTGGAGCTGCAGGATGGACAAGATGCACAGATTCTGCAACACATCCAATGTCACTGTTATGCTGACTAATTTGGGATGCAGATCACTTGAGCAGCACTGTGCTGACACACAACTAACCACACTATTCAAGATCACACACAGACTTGTTTCTGTGGACACAAAAGGACTCCTCAGCCAGTTCAGCGGAAGACAAGACACACCCACCTTAAAAGCTTTATTCCTCTCCTAACTTCTACTTCTTCTAAGCATCTCTTCTTTTTACCAAGAACAATAACACAGTGGAACACTTTCCTTTCATTGATTTTCAATGAACGCTGCTCTTTTAAGTCACATTAAAATCCCAGATATGCTGTCTAAATCACACACCTGTAACTTTGTTGCTTTATTCTGTTAATTTCCTTATTGCTAATGACAGCCAGTAATCCTCAACTTGACAGGTAGGCTTGCTTGTTAAAATAATAAATAAATGAATTCATCCGCACAAGCCTCCATTACAAGCTAGTTTCAGTTCAATACCAAGAATACAAGAAATGGTCTATTTGTGGGTTGACATTGGGACTTAACAGGTTAATTTATAAAACATTTTTATAGGTTCTTCAACGGTGCCTGGGTTTTTTCACACAATGCGAAAACAGTTTACTGCACATGAATGGCTAACAATCAAATCTCAGGAATCAGAATGGAAACAACTTGAGATGTTCTACAGACACTGGGTATGTTACAAATTATGACTTGCACTACCATGCTGCACTGTCCCCATGGGGGGGGGGGGGGGGGGGGGGGGGTACTCCCTATAATGGGCTATATGGGGATGCTCTGCCCAAAAGGGGTACCTCTTTTAGGCTGGAGGTATATAAAAGGGTAGGGATTTCACAAGTTGAAGTAAAGAAAAGGGTAGGGATATAAAAAGGGCCTTTCAAAATATCTCAAACAGACTCACGTTATTGTTTGATTAACATCAATAGTGGTAACGCTTGATGTTTTCCATGGATATCATTTCATAAGTTTATTTCAAGGGTGTAGTAAAGAGATGCAGTGTTTCTTTTGTAGGTATATGAAAGGGGTACCATTTTCTATGGAAGGTATACGAAAGGGTTACCTTTTCTGTCAAAACAGTATATTAAAGGGTAAGGGGTTTGGACCTTGGGGCAGAGCATCCCAGTACAAAACTTTGTTTTTGAATTGGTACCTCTTAGGGGCCACCCTGTAGCTGTCCAGACAACATCTGTGATTGGAGAATGAAACAACAGACAAATGAATGAAACAATGCTCCTATCCCTGAAAACAATAGCAGCTACAGGTTATCAGGAGCAATGAAAATAGGTATGGAAGAGGTGCTGGACTACTGCCTCTTTGGGGTGAAAATCAATTTGAGCCACGCCCATCAAATGAGATTCTGGTACCTTTACATTGTTTTTCGATAATTTCTGAAAAGCACCCCCATCATTTTTATGTGGTAGTCCCTCCGCCAGGCTTGCACTATTTTTCCAAGTCCTATACAAGCTTGGCTTATTATAAAATCGCCACTGTTTGATAATTACCTTGATAATCATCTCATTCCTTTCACGTGTACCATTGTTGCCATTTGGTTACTTTATCAGTTCCTTTTCAGTGCCTCAAAGAGAGTTATGTCAAGGCAACTGGGACTGGAATAGGACATGATCTACAGGCTGTTGAATTCAACATAAATACCAATGAATTATCTCCTCAGGTAGGATTAATATCACTTTTATTTGCATCCACCAGTCGATCGATCAATCTTTTATTTACCACATACTTACAGTGTGTCACAGCTACGAAAACACTTAGCAGGCTCATTAACAAGTTCAGCCAGTTTTTCTGGCTTGTTTACCTTCATAATCTCACAAAGTCTTTGTTTTCTAGTGAAATTTCAGCCGTTGATAAGTTCTCTTTCAGGTGGTGAAATTAGCCGGTAGCCGACTCTTAGCTACATCTGTGTTATATTTAGAACATAAACTAGTGGCAAGAGATCTCTGCAAGCTCGTTAGAGCTTAGGGAGTAAAAGTGTTGATAATAAAAGACCAATAAATGCAAAAGTTACGTTCCTGGCACATCAGCGCCTCATCAGACAGTTGTAATCGCTAAAATGTTCGGCTGATGTAAGGTTTTTCCTTTTTAGACCGTGACGTGTGATACACAATTTTTTCTCGATGAAGTGGAGATGGATGGATGGCGGTTTGAAGAGACAAAAATGGACAGCTTGGTAAAGTAAACATCTTTGTATTTTAACCTTGTCCTTGACAAGTGAGTTAATTTTTTTTATTCATTTCTTTTATGTCATATTTAGCATCACGTTGCAGTTGCTCTCGGCCCTTCACAGAAACCTAATGAAGACAGAAGGTATTAATTTCCTTTCTACTCCTTACTAGTAACGTTTTCTATGCATGTTAGAAAAGCCATACAATACAATATAGTACAATACAGTACAGTGTAGTGCGAAAATTAATTGGAATAGTAATGAGAATCTTCTTGACAATTCCAGAATCATTTATAGTACTTTAAACCTTTAACTCCCAAAAGTGTCAAAGATCAAAATTCAAGAAATATTTTGTTAAATATTGGAAAACAAATGGTACCATACAAATGTACTGCCAAAGAGGTTTCATTTGAATGGTCACACCATAGGATTTCATCAACAGACTCAAAAGTTAGAACAAATGGTACCATGCAAAAGTACTGCCAAAGAGGTTTCATTTGAATGGTCACACCATAGGATTTTGTCAACAGACTCAAAAGTTAGAACAGGTTTCTGAGACCTCTTTATTACGGACAACTCGCTTGGTATAGAAGATACCAAAATTCATACAATCCCTTCCTCTATAATCTGATAATGACACTTGGGTTTGTCCCCTCGGTGTCCGCATCAATGCTGTTATTGAAAGCAGTAGCTCTTCATTCAAATACAACGTCCTTCCAATTCTTCAATTTCATGCTTTTTGCATATTCAAACATCCAATCTTTAACTTAAAATAGCTTGTTTAATAGCCCCTAGTATCATGGCCGGAAACTTAATATCACAGCATAATTTGTTACAGAACACTGATGAAACAAAACACATAAATAATATGCATACCTCGCGCACTTCCTAAAATTTCATTAGTATCAGTACTGAATATATTTTTCTTATTACTTCTCACTTATTTCTCTATTTCACAGTTCACGTATTCCCAAGTTTACGGAGCTCCAATTCGTTGATATCGTTTCATCCGCCATTCCTCACTTTCCGGCAGTGGAATCAGATTGGGCCGTGTTTCAATCAAAGAGAGAAAAAGTTGGCTGAGAGACTGCGACAATGAAATGCGGCAAGTCGTGAAACCTCTGTGACTGTCGTGGAAAGAAAAGCAAAGCACTGAGAAATTATTGTGAAATAACATCACTCGTGCAAATTTGTGAGTCTGATATATCACTAAAAAACACAAGTAATGTGATACTCCTAATTTAGCGGCCATACTAATTCAGGTTATACAAAACCAGGTAACGATTATTTTTTGTCCACATGGGTTGGTTTTGTGGTCAGTCTTCTAGTGACATGCGTAGGAGTAATATTAACCCTTTCACTCCAAGAGTCAATTATGGAGACATGTAAGTTGTTCTAACTTTTGAGTCTGTTGATGAAATCCTATGGTGTGACCATTCAAATGAAACCTCTTCAGCAGTACTTTTGCATGGTACCATTTGTTCTAACTTTTGAGTCTGTTGATGAAATCCTATGGTGTGACCATTCAAATGAAACCTCTTCAGCAGTACTTTTGCATAGTACCATTTGTTCTAACTTTTGAGTCTGTTGATGAAATCCTATGGTGTGACCATTCAAGTGAAACCTCTTCAGCAGTACTTTTGCATAGTACCATTTGTTCTAACTTTTGAGTCTGTTGATGAAATCCCATGGTGTGACCATTCAAATGAAACCTCTTCTGCAGTACTTTTGCATAGTACCATTTGTTCTAACTTTTGAGTCTGTTGATGAAATCCTATGGTGTGACCATTCAAATGAAACCTCTTCTGCAGTACTTTTGCATAGTACCATTTGTTCTAACTTTTGAGTCTGTTGATGAAATCCTATGGTGTGACCATTCAAAGGAAACCTCTTCAGCAGTACTTTTGCATGGTACCATTTGTTCTAACTTTTGAGTCTGTTGATGAAATCCTATGGTGTGACCATTCAAAGGAAACCTCTTCAGCAGTACTTTTGCATGGTACCATTTGTTCTAACTTTTGAGTCTGTTGATGAAATCCTATGGTGTGACCATTCAAAGGAAACCTCTTCAGCAGTACTTTTGCATGGTACCATTTGTTCTAACTTTTGAGTCTGTTGATGAAATCCTATGGTGTGACCATTCAAATGAAACCTCTTCAGCAGTACTTTTGCATAGTACCATTTGTTCTAACTTTTGAGTCTGTTGATGAAATCCTATGGTGTGACCATTCAAAGGAAACCTCTTCAGCAGTACTTTTGCATGGTACCATTTGTTCTAACTTTTGAGTCTGTTGATGAAATCCTATGGTGTGACCATTCAAAGGAAACCTCTTCAGCAGTACTTTTGCATGGTACCATTTGTTCTAACTTTTGAGTCTGTCGACGAAATCCTATAATGTGACCATTCAAATTAAATCTCTTCGGCAGTACTTTTGCATGGTACCATTTGTTTTTCAGTTTTTTACAAAATGAAATTGGAGATTTTTATTGAATTTTGATATTTAGTACTCTTGGGAGAAAAAGGGTTACATTAGGGGTACCTTGCCGCCTGCTAGTCCCAAGTTAATTCGATGCCAGTAAGTCTTTAAGGTGATGTTACACGGGACGATTTTTAATGAACATTTTTAACGTAGATGGTGCAAGTTTTCTTTTAACCACCTTCGAAACCTTGCAACATGTTGCCGCAACAAATTGTTGAGTTAAAAATCGTCCGCGCTCAGTTTCACGGTGTCAACTTTTAATGCAACAATGTTGCGTTAAGAATCGTCCCGTGTAACATCACCTTTATCATTGTAAATTTTTCAGAAGGCCATTTGTAATCATGGTCATTTATAATAAAACGGATGATTGAGAACATGCTTACGTATACTTCTCTCCAAACGCCTGTTTGTACTGACAGTATTACTGTTGAACTGATTATGGGTTCAATATCCTGTTAATATTATAAGTAATAGTAATTGGACTGAGCGGAGTACAATTTGGGGAGTAATCGGGGGAGTAACGCGTAGCACTAGGGCGATTTGACTTTACGAACTCGAATTCCCCGAGTATTAGTACTGAGAGATTTTTTACCCCGACTAAAATAAACTAGAAATGCGTGTCTCGCAGAACCTCGCGAAGCTCGGGGGAGGATGCACTGCAAAATTTTAGCGATGTGGGAGAGATGGAATTTTTTATTTGACTGGAGAGGTTGGGTTGCATGCCGGCAATGGCCCCGAAAATTAAAATTGAGACATTCTCGTTCCCAGTCGCTTCGATTTAACTTGTACTTAGTGCCCTGTCTTCCTAAATTATAATAAATGGGAACTGGTACTGGTCAGTTTTGGGTTTTGAGCTGTGGGTCACTCTAACTGCTATGGGACTGGGTATCAAAAGATTCTAGGGCCCTTCTTTCCACCCCAACCTATGTTCATTATTTTTTTCAGATAAAAAATTGGTGCGAAATTGGATGTATAGTATTGTTGTGGACATGGGTCCAGGACAATATGCAGTGGTGTTCTGTTTATTTTGATTGGGTGAGAGTTTGTTTATCGGGAATACGGGTAACTGCTGCTGTCTTGATTAAATTTCCTTGAGTATTAGTACTGAGGGATTTTTTACCCTGACTAAAATAAATAACGGTATCTCGCTCTCTCTCCATGAATTGTAGAAGTCGAATTACTAATTAATCGCATAAATAACAAAATTCGAGATTAAAAAGTCTTTGTGGACTTCCTTGTAGTCAAAACTCCAGGGATGTTTTATATGAGTATAAAAAAGCAACAAAGAACTAATTTAAATGCACTTGATTGACGCGAGCGCAACGAAGGTGTCCAATTACAGCTATACGATTACGAAAAGTTGTAATTGCACAACCACGAATGGAATCATGCGCGCGAATGATCAATCACAATCGAACATTTTGTTTACTTACACAGCGATGATCGTGATCCAGAACAATGTGCTGAATTCATAATTTGGCGTTACAAAGTTGTCATGTTTTTGCACACAAAAGCGCCTGTTAGGTGGGCTACTTACGAAAGCACACAGAAAGAGGACTCAGTTGATAAATTATGAATATGAAACCGAGACAAATTTTAATACCTAGCCTAGTGTCTCGTCTTCTGACTCCACAGCGACGCGACATTTCATTTACGCGTAATAACTTTAAAAAGTATAAACTTTCAAACGAACCCGTCATATCAGCCAAGGAATCACTTTCATGCATAATCGAGAAGAAAGTCTTGTTAAACGGCTTGTTAGCATGCACAGCAGGCGCCGGCGGTTTATTTATGGGGAAAAAAATATTTCGAGAACGCGCGAGCGAAGGGGAACACCTTTCGCGCGTTCCCCTCTCGCGCACGTCCTCGAAATTGAACAGAAAATGAACCGGCGCCTACTGCGCAAGCTAACGTACATGACCTGCGCTCACGACGGAAGTCGGTTGAAACAAGACATCGATGATTGGCTCTTTGGCTGCACGGCACAGCGTCGAAAGAAATATAATGGCTCAGACATTCGGGGGTGGGGGGTTGGGGAGTAGCACGTGACGCCGGAGCCCTAAAGACTGGATCACAAGACAGCAGAAACGCAAACGCAATTGCAAGCAAACACGTGTGAGCTACCCATAACGCAAGTGCCGACGTAAGAAATGAACAAATTTCCATTTCCTTGCGCTTGCATTTGCATTTCACGCGTGTGAACCGCGGCAACGCAAACTCAAACGCAAAAAAACGCAAGGTGAAAAAATTATCGTTCCAGACCTCCACGGTTGAGCGGAAACCGCTTAAACCAAGATCCGCCATCTTAGGATCTTCGCCATCTTTGTCCATCATCTTGGATTGCTTAAATGCGCGGGCGTACCTTACTGTGTTTGCGTTTGCGTTTGCGTCGTCGTGTAAGATCTCTCTCCTTCGCAGAGGCCTCTTTGTACCACTAGGAGGCTGGGGAGAGGGAAAAGATAGCGCGCAGGGGATTGAGGGAAAGGGGAAGAGATGGAGATAGGCTCCCGCGTCTTCCCTCTTCCTATCGTCCCCCGCGCGCTCATTTTTTTTTTCACGTTTCCTTTCTGGAATACCGGTGGGAGCCTCTAGCTCTGCGGAGGAAAGAGAGGTGTGAAGTTGAGCCAACAGGGGACTATTGTAGGAATTTACCGTGAGGAACACTGAGAGTACCGATCGATACTCGGATGTATATATCTAACTGGGGAGCTGAGATCGATTTTAATTTTACATTAACCGCAATATAATACTATCCACTCGTACAAAACTCGTAGAATGAACGATTTACATCCCCCCGAGTACGTACTGATTGGGGTAAACAGACTTTTATTTTTCAAGCTGCTAATGACTGGAACAATTTAGATAGTGAAATGAAAGAGACATCTTCGTTATCGCTTTTTAAAGCAAAACTTAAGGGACTTTTGAAATAATTTTAAATTATATAGGTTTTTCTCTTTTTACTTTTTTTATATTGTCTTTTTTAACATTTTTAATGATTTTTTTAGCTAGAATTTGTATATTTTTCATATAGGTTAAAATTTATTATTTGCAGGGTCCCACCCACTGAAAACCGCCAAAGTGAGTGGGCTTCTTGGTTAAATATTATTATTATTACTAGTAGTAATCATAGATTATAGTGCGTCTCCTTATCCCGTGGCACCTCGTCTTGACCTATAGTACCTCAGTTTCATGAATTAATTCAGCCTCTGTTTAAAAGGGCTGTGTCGCGAGATATGTCACGCAGGCAAAAACGTCGGGCCGACATCAAACAAATTCACGCTATCGCCGTGGGATCGGTCAAAATCCTGCCGTGCTGTGTACTCCGAAAGGTCTCAGATTTTTCCGACATATAAATAGTATATTTGTCTTGATGTCATTTCGGTTATTTCTCCGATTATGAAATCATACTCCTCAGTACATGTACTAATACCGGAGCCGGAAATGAGAAATTTCTGAGAAAGCCTGAAAAAGTGCTCCCATGATAAACTTCTTGGACACCGCGTCAATGGAGAATGAAATCGACGATTAAGTCACGCAACATTCAACGTGAATTTCGCAGGATTTTTCGGATAAAATTACAACTACCAGTTGCAAGTAAAACACAAGACTGTTGAATATAATTCCTTTATTAGCTGGACAAATTTTAGTCACAAAACTGCGAAATCTTTAGTCGCAAATGCGCCCGGTACAGGCGCAATTTCGAGCACTGTAAAGTTAATCGGCGTCCCGGGATCTGCGTTCGCCTGGCGCGGCCGGTCAGTGAATTATTGCTACAAGACATACAGCGAATTGCACCGTACCGTAGAACATCGCGAAGAACGACGTCGGTATTTAGGTGAAAGCTTCCCAAATCAGGCATAGAACCACAGCAAAATCAAGATAGAACATTCAAAACATTCTAGAACGGTAGCGAGGAAAATCCGATAACTTCTTGCTTGATTCCAAAGAGACCCAACAACTTACTTGGTCCGGAGAAGAACCTTTGTCCAATTTTTCCACTGCGTACTTTTAGTAGGCATTGAAATATTGAGCCGTACGATTCCAAAATCGGGAAAATATCCGAAACTAAATCAAGACAAATAGATTATTCTCATGTGACATTTCGGAACCCCAGCTCCCCAGGATGATGCCTGATTTCCACGCGCTGGGAATGCTGGATACTATTGTGACGTTTCAAGATGGCGCAGATTTGGTACCGACACTTTTCTCGATTCGTTCCGCCTAGCCGACAAGATTAGGAAGCGTCTCCTTCGTCGACGCAATTATTATTATTACTAGTAGTAATCATAGATTATGGTGCGTCTCCCTATCCCGTGGCACCTCGTCTTGACCTAGTACCTCAGTTTCATGAATTAATTCAACCAGGGCAATGTCGCGAGATATGTCACGCAGGCAAAAACGTCGGGCTGACATCAAACAAATTCACGCTATCGCCGTGGAATCGGACAAAATCCTACCGTGCTGTGTATTCCGAAAGGTCTCAGATTTTTCCGACATGTAAATAGTATATTTGTCTCGATTTCATTTCGGTTATTTCTCCGATTCTGAAATCATACTCCTCAGTACATGTACTTATACCGGAACCGGAAATGATAAATTTCTGAGAAAGCCTGAGAAAGTGTTCCCGCGATAAACTTCTTGGACACCGCGTTAAAGGGGCTATGTCGCGAGGTGTCACGCAAGCTACAATCTTGAAAAACGTCAGGTGGCTGTTTTTCAAGTTTACGCCATCATCGTCGAATCCATTCAATCCTGCAGTGCTGTGTTCACCAAATGGTGTCAGATTTTTCACATATGTAAATAATCTATTTGTCTTGATTTTGGCCCGGTTATTTTTCCGATTCTGAAATCGTACGGCTAAATATCTCAATATGTACGGGTAGCGATAGAAATCAGTTATTAAACCATGGAATGTCATGGACGAAGGTTCTTCTTCTCTGTTGGCTAAATATAGTACACTTCAGCATATTAACATCGTACCAGAGACTTCGCTTTGTACTTCTTTACCGCCACAGACAAACCAACATTTATCTGATTTTGTTTCGCTTGAGAAAAGAGCGATGAAATTGTTGGACTTAAATCAAAACAAGCAATAACTCTTGTGTACGTGACCACTGGTTCCGTTTCGAGTCCTGTTTCGTATCAGCGAACAAAAGAATTTTGATAGATAAAAGTGTAAATTAAAGTTACTAAAATTAGGCGAAACCTCGCGACATAGCCCCTTTAATGGAGCATGAAATCGACGATTAATTCACGCAACATTCAACGTGAATTTCGCAGGATTTTTCGGATAAAATTACAACTACCGTAAGTTGCAAGTAAGACACAAGACTGTTGAATATATTTCCTTCATTAGCTAGACAACTTTTAGTCACAAAACTGCAAAATCTTAAGTCGCAAATGGCAGCGCCCGATACAGGCGCAATTTCGAGCACTGTGTGCGTTCGCCTGGCTCGGCCGGTCAATGAATTATTGCTACAAGACATACAGCGAATTGCACCGTACCGTAGAACATCGCGAAGAACGATGTCGGTATTTAGGTGAAAGCTTCCCAAATCAGGCAGAGAACCACAGCAAAATCAAGATAGAACATTCAAAACATACCAGAACGGTAGCGAGGAAAATACGATAACTTCTTGCTTGATTCCAAAGAGACCCAACAACTTACTTGGTCCGGAGAAGAACCTTCGGGCATTGAAATATTAAGCCGTACGATTCCAAAATCGGTAAAATATCCGAAACTAAATCAAGACAAATAGATTATTCACATGTGACATTTCGGAACCGCAAGCTCCCCAGGATGATGCCTGATTTCCACGCGCTGGGAATGCTGGCTACCATTGTGACGTTTCAAGATGGCGCAGATTTGGTACCGACACTTTTCTCGATTCATTCCGCCTAGCGCCTAGACGACGCGCTAAGCATGCTGGATACTATTGTGACGTTTCAAGATGGCGCAGATTTGGTACCGACACTTTTCTCGATTCGTTCCGCCTAGCCGACAAGATTAGGAAGCGTCTCCTTCGTCAACGCAACTAGTAGTAATCATAGATTATAGTGCGTCTCCTTATCCCGTGGCACCTCGTCTTGACCTAGTACCTCAGTTTCATGAATTAATTCAGCCACTGTTTAAAAGGGCTATGTCGCGAGATATGTCACGCAGGCAAAAACGTCGGGCCGTCATCAAACAAGCTATCGCCGTGGAATCGGGCAAAGGGCAATATCCAGCCGTACTGTGTACTCCGAAAGGTCTCAGATTTTTCCGACATATAAATAGTATATTTGTCTTTATTTCATTTCGGTTATTTCTCCGATTCTGAAATCATACTCCTCAGTACATGTACTAATACCGGAACCGGAAATGAGAAATTTCTGAGAAAGCCTGTTCTTGGACACCGCATTAATGGAGCATGAAATCGACGTTTAAGTCACGCAACATTCAACGTGAATTTCGCAGGATTTTTCGGATAAAATTACAACTACCAATGTAAGTAAGACACAAGACTGTTGAATATAATTCCTTTATTAGCTAGACAAATTTTAGTCACAAAACTGCGAAATCTTTAGTCGCAAATGCGCCCGATACAGGCGCAATTTCGAGCACTGTAAAGTTAATCTGCATTAGCCTGGCGCGGCCGGTCAGTGAATTATTGCTACAAGACATAAGCGAATTGCACCGTACCGTAGAACATCGCGAAGAACGACGTCGGTATTTAGGTGAAAGCTTCCCAAATCAGGCAGAGAACTAAAGCAAAATCAAGATAGAACATACAAAACATACCAGAACGGTAGCGAGGAAAATCTGTAACTTCCTGCTTGATTCCAAAGAGACCCACCAAAATCGGGAAAATATCCGAAATTAAATCAAGACAAATAGATTATTCACATGTGACATTTCGGAACCCCAGCTCCCCAGGCGGGATGATGCCTGATTTCCACGCGATGCTGGATACTATAGGTGGTTTGCAACCAATCTCTAGAGACATAGATAACAATAGTGAAACGAACAAATGCTGGTGGACGAACAAAAGGAGCTAATGAGAGAACTATTGTTTATGTCCACCAGCATGGCGGCGATGACGTAACATGAAAACCACCTATTGTGACGTTTCAAGATGGCGCAGATTTGGTACCGACACTTTTCTCGATTCGTTCCGCCTAGCCGACAAGATTAGGAAGCGTCTCCTTCGTCGACGCAATTATTATTATTACTAGTAGTAATCATAGATTATAGTGCGTCTCCTTATCCCGTGGCACCTCGTCTTGGCCTAGTACCTTAGTTTCATGAATTAATTCAGCCACTGTTTAAAAGGTATTTGTCGCGAGATAAACGTCGGGCCGACATCAAACAAATTCACGATATCGCCGTGGGATCGGGCAAAATCCTGCCGTGCTGTGTACTCCGAAGGGTCTCAGATTTTTACGACATATAAATGGTATATTTGTCTTGATTTCATTTCGGTTATTTCTCCGATTCTGAAATCATACTCCTCAGTACATGTACTAATACCGGAACCGGAAATGAGAAATTTCTGAGAAAAGCCTGAAAAAGTGCTCTCGTGATAAACTTCTTGGACACCGACGATTAAGTCACACAACATTCAACGTGAATTTCGCAGGATTTTTCGGATAAAATTACAACTACCAGTTGCAAGTAAGACACAAGACTGTTGAATATAATTCCTTTATTAGCTAGACAAATTTTAGTCACAAAATTGCGAAATCTTTAGTCGCAAATGCGCCCGATACAGGCGCAATTTCGAGCACTGTAAAGTTAATCTGCGTTCGCCTGGCGCGGCCGGTCAGTGAATTATTGCTAAAAGACATAACCGAATTGCACCGTACCGTAGAACATCGCGAAAAACGACGTCGGTATTTAGGTGAAAGCTTCCCAAATCAGGCAGAGAACCACAGCAAAATCAAGATAGAACATTCAAAACATACCAGAACGGTAGCGAGGAAAATCTGTAACTTCTTGCTTGATTCCAAAGAGACTAAACAACTTACTTGGTCCGGAGAAGAACCTTCGTCCAATTTTTCCACTGCGTACTTTTACCAGGCATTGAAATATTGAGCCGTACGATTCCAAAATCGGGAAAATATCCGAAACTAAATCAAGACAAATAGATTATTCACATGTGACATTTCGGAACCCCAGCTCCCCAGGATGATGCCTGATTTCCACGCGCTGGGAATGCTGGATACTATTGTGACGTTTCAAGATGGCGCCGATTTGGTACCGACACTTTTCTCGATTCGTTCCGCCTAGCCGACAAGATTAGGAAGCGTCTCCTTCGTCGACGCAATTATTATTATGTACGTCACGCAGGGACAAGTTCCTCGTCGTTTCCGGCACCGAATGGATTGGTTGGATATTCCTGTTTAGTGCGGCCTTTATAAAGTAGAATATTAACTTAGTTATACTGAAAAGCGAGACAAAAAATCTGTTTTTAGAAACTCCCTCGATTAGTTATCGACGTTATCCTGGAAATAAAAAAATGTAATCGTTATCAGGGAATAGTTCAATGGGTTTTAGAGCAACGAGGAATATATGTGTTGCCTAATCACCAAGTGACTTGCTAATGTTGGCAGTTACCGATTTACTAATACTTTGTCATTATAAAGCATCCGGTTGCTAGCCTATCTTGATGTGTTGGTGACCCATGATTTTGTTACTTTTTGTTGCCTTTGGATGGTTCGAGATGGTGTTTCATGCTGAGAAACAAGAGGACGAAGGATGATACAGAGATGACGTTTTTAGTTCGATATCTAACTCTAACCATTTAATAATTCATATCGTATCTGATCACGAGCTTCCACTAGTTTGTGAAGTCGTCGTTTCGGCTGAGTCCCTCAGTTGTACTGAGTAATAGCGTCGTCGCGACATTAAAAGTAGACACACTGATCAGTTCCCGAATTTACCAGTCGAGATCGATTCGTAGTTTAAATTTATTTGTTGTTTTTTTATTTCGGAGCCGGGTCTAACCGCAGATTAGAAATGAAACGGCGTGTTTAAAGAAAACCCTCTAAAAATATTGTTAAAGGAAAAAATTAGCCAATTCTTCTTTCGAAATAACAAATCAGGCACGTCGTATAAGAAATTATCATTCTAAACCTTGTACATGTAAGACATTTCTGATGAGCAAGTGGCTTTGTCGCGATCGGAATCAGTCCCGTGAAAACCTTTTGACGACATAAAAAATGCAAATGAAACTTTTCATGACAAGAGAACAGAACAAAAATAAAATGAAATCGTTCTTAATTTTCAAGAATATGGAAATCGTAAAGAGACAAGAAAGACCTGCGATATGCGAGACATGCTTCCAGGGTATCGCTTGTCAATACACATCCGAATTTCATGAGTCCCAGTTTGCCAGCTTTCTTTCAATACCAAGAATATCGACTTTAGTTTAGTTGTTCCGTACCAAATATAACTTAAGGTGTGTGAGAGGGGGAAGTCTTCTTTCGAAATTCAGCTGCGCTTACTACCAGATGCATCAATCTAACAGTGCCTGCGTTGACATGCGCCCACCTCCTACAACTCCTACGCTCGTCTATAAAAAACGGGCGCTTTTGCGATGCGCTCCGTGCTCGATTGTTGCTCGCCCTTCCTGTGTGTATGGGTGATAGCGTGATTTTCCTTACACCGTGAAAGTATCTAGCAATTAATCAAAATTAGCCAAAATTAGTTAAAACCAAGCAAAAGAAAACAATTGAATTAGTGTCTACTAGTGCCTACTAGCTTAGTAACTATTTCACGGTTCAAAGAAAATCACTCTAACGTCATAACTGTGGCTCCGAGTTGCTTTTAGCCTCCTTTTCGAACCGAGGCCAAGTGCAAAACCATTCATATGGATATGAGTTTTTTTTACATGCAAATAAAACTTATATCCATATAAATGGCTTGCACATAGCCTCGGTTTGAAAAGACGGCTAAGTGCAACTCGGAAATGGGCCATTGAATTCTTTTGGAATGACAAAAATCAGCAACATATAAAAGTATAAACATTTTTGTGCTTTTCTAAACAATAAATGCAATTAGTACGAATTAGTCAGATTAGTTCGTGGGCCGACGTATTTTTTCTTTAACTGGGGGTGGGGAAAGGGGAGTATAAATTTTCTAAACAGTTCAGACAAGGTGATTATTTCAAAGAAATTATTAAGGAAAAAATTCGAAACGAAACACGACGCTTTTATTTTTTTAAGAAGTACTGTAATGAGTATAAAAGGTAGCTCAAGATTTAGCGGCGTTTTAGTAGTTTCGCTGTAGTTTCACAAATGTGTTCGTCATAATCCACCGTAGGAAAAAAGATGGCGGCTGTTCATTTTACCACAATACCTTGCGGACCTAACACAGCACATAAGGCACAAAGAAAGCCAAATTTTTACAATATTTGTTCCAGTACTAAGGACAATGTGTAGACCAGGTTTGAAGATTTTATAACTTTTCTTTACATTTTTATGAACGTTGTTAAGGTTTTTGTGCGCTAAGAATTATGGGTAAATGTACCAGTCGCCATCTTTTTTCCTACCGAGGATTGTCGTTTCTTTTGCAATTCTCGTCACGTTTTTGTTATCGGCGTTTTATCAATACAAAATGCTGAAATAAATAATTAAATAAATGGGAATTTCAGTAGCTCTTGCTTCCACTTTCTCCGGATTAAATTGGAAGTTGGAAATGTTGGTTTTCGTGGAGGCAGCGGGGGTTGGGGGGGGGGGGGGGGGGGGTAAGGGGGGGAACTGGAATACTCGGAGAAAAACCCTCGGAGCAAGGACGAGAAACAACAACAAAGTTAACCCACATATGGCGTCCTCTTCGGGATTCGAACCCGGGCCACATTGATGGGAGGCGAGGTTCTCACCACTGCGCCATTCCTACTCCTCGCGAATGATCTCGAACATGTTTCTTCATCTTCCTTGTATTTGACTTATTTATGTTTCATTATACCAGCCTGTAAAATATAAAAAAAATCGATCGCGATGGAGTAAAAAACAAATGGCTTCCATAATGGTACAATGAATGTTGAGCCACGCAGCACAACTGTGATACAAATAGAAAAGTAGAAAATGAGAGAACCACACGAGAGAAAGAAAAAAATATTTGAACTTGGTGGGATTCGAACCGCACGACTTCCGGATTGGTCATATATCTTCCATTGTTCTACCGTTTAAGCCGATGCCCCATGCGGGTGATAATAAGGTGGTAATTCGTGGTAATGACTGAATGTTGTCGTCATTTTCTTACTAGGCTGATACACACAAGGCAATAGACAAATTCGGCTAACGCATTGTTGTGCCCAATTCAAACCTTTTGGGATTAGAACTCTTTGTTCGTCATATTTCGATATCAATGAAGCATTGACATGGAAATTATATGAAAATATTGTTCGCCGAATTTGTTTATTTATAAGTTGTTGTACGATGTACCAAAGTCCAGTGCAGGGTCAGTTCAGCAGTCCAGTCCAGCAGTCCGAGACAAGTCTTCCTTTTCCAGCTAGACGTTTTGGCCCCGGTTGTTCAAAAGGTGGATAGCGCTATCCAAAAGACCGGATAAATCACTATCCAGTGGATAACACAATTGGTTTAGTTAATACTTATTCACTGGATAGTGATTTATCCGGTGGATACCGCAATCCACCTTTTGAACAACCGGGGCCCAGTTGTTCAAAAGGTGGATAACGCTATCCACCGGATAAATCACTATCCAGTGGATCATAGGCATTAGCAAAACCAATTGTGTTATCCGCTGGATAGTGATTTATCCGGTAGATAGCGTTATCCACCTTTTGAACAACCGGGGCCAGGACCCGGTTGTTCAAAAGGTGGATAACGCTATCCACCGTATAAATCATTATCCAGTGGATAACACAAAGGATTTTGTTAATACTTATCCGCTGGATAGCGATTTATCCGGTAGATAGCGCTATCCACCTTTTGAACAACCGAGGCCAGATGTTTAGCCCTAATTGCACAAAACAGCAAAAGATCATATTGTCAGTGCTTCGACACTGACGCCGAAAAAGGCTTTTTCTCTCCGATCGACTTGACTGATAAGCGTATGAACAAATTGTTTTTGAACAACATTTTGATAGCCGGCGTCAAAGAATTTCAGCCTCGCTGACAACATACGCGCCGCGAGGTAAAAATGAGACCCCCTGCTAAATGTTTCGCCGGTTCAACCGAAGAACATCGGCAGGGCTACGATCATTGAGAATATTTTAAAGCTGTAAAAAAAAATTGGTTTAAAAAATAGTTTCGAGTCCATCGGTCCACTCTTTATTTTCTTTTGCTTTGCCCAACAAAACATTTGAACTTACGCTAATTGGTATTAACTAATCTCGCAAATCCTTTAGGTCGGAATCTGATCCTTAATAATTTCTCAGTGAAAAGTATCAAGAAAAATTAGTTGAGCTTTGATAGGACCAATATTCTAGCTAATTCCAGCCATTTAATAAACCGTGACCAGTTGTTTGTGTGAACCAAAATATCAATGAAGTGTTCTTTGTTTATTGATCACGACAAAATTAGTACCATTAGTGAACAGCATTCAAAAATAACCCACGCAAATAACTGTTGCGTCATTTCAAAACATTTATTTTTCACGATTGTTTTGTATAAAGATTAGTTGTTAGTTAAAAGCTAACAGCAGGTCAACAGTGATATTATGCATGTCCCGGCATTGATCGACCGGTGTTAAATTCCCACTCGTGTCAAACTTACCGACAGAAAAAAGGTGACAATATTTCACAATGAAAAAAAGAATGGCGGAATAATTTTTCGTTGTTTTTAACCAGAGGGTATAAATATTTTGTCATCTGCAGGGAAAAGGTAATTTACGCGCAAGTCGGTATGGAAAAGGAAGAAGTGAGATTGCATGTTGGAGCGCTGGGAGTCGTGTCACTGGTGCTCTGCTTGTCGCTTTTAATCAAACGATTCTGTGTGGATCGGTTCGTAGAGGATTTTCGGGACAAGCACGTCTTAATTACCGGCTGTGATTCTGGGTTTGGTAGAGAAACAGCACTACGCCTTGACAGCTTAGGATTCAATGTATTTGCGACATGTTTAACAAGCGAAGGACTGGCAAATTTAAGCGTCATGTGCAGCAAACGACTTCAAGCTTTTCATCTGGATGTCACGGATTCAAAAGAGATTAGAAAGGCTTACAAGCTTGTGGCGCAATCTCTACCAGAAAATACAGGTATAGCGTTTATTTAGCTCTATTAAACTACAGCCAAGTATGTATATTATCAACATATAGAAGTATTTCATCGATATTGATCAAGGATCGCTATTTATATAGAATATTTGTTTTTTCAAAAGGGTGTCTAGTGTTACGCAAATGTCGTGTTAAAAAACGCTCTTGTTTCATCTTTTATTTAACCTTAACAGTTTACCCCAAGAGTTATTAAGATAACATAAACATTGCCAAAATAAACAATTAACAAATTAATATAATGCGCATAGAATAAACATTCCCGAAATGATAATAGAAGCCAAATATCCCTGGTCTTGTCAATTCCACTGCGAAACAATATGTCAGGTATGTTGTTTTGGTAAAACCAACCAGCGGCATATAGCAAATCACGTAACTTTTGTCAAGAAAACTGATACAGTTGATGTACCGTTTATAACGCAAGACCCTCTCTGTATGAGGTAATTTTCGTCGATTTATAATGGTAATAATGTTGACATTTCCTTTCACTTTATTTTGTCATTCTTACACTGAACATTTCCGATTATCAGCATTACATGTAAAAAGCCCGACCTTGAGTTATAACAGCACCCAGAGGGTCAGACGAAATTTGCTTGAAACGGGAACTTTATTTTTCTAACACCTTTCCGTAGTAAAACCGGTTGATTTTGACTCAGGAAGTTTCGCTATCTGTGGTATTTGGCTTAAAGGACTCACGCCCTTTTCTTTTATATGAACTCACCAAACTGTTATCATCATCATCAATCTTTTTTTTTTTACTGTGCTGAGAATTAAAGATTGTAGAATTGTGAGATTAATTGGCGTTTATATGCAAAGACCTAAAGATAACTTGACTCGGGTAACTTGATTGTTGTAGTGCAGTGAAGTGCAGAGCCGAATCTCGTCTTTGAATATATTTGAGTGATTATGCCTTAATTGGGTAGTTCTTTCATATTTTTCTGCTGTAAAACAAGTTCCCCACTAAATTGTCTAAATTCCTAACGTATTTCGGCATTATAACGCCCTCGAGTACCAGCAAAAAATAAATTCTTTGATTTCCCTTGCTTTTATCTATATCTACCGGCTCTGAAATAATCCTATTTGTTTTAAAAAAGCTACTCAGAATGATTAACGCTTTTATCCCATTGTTATTTCCGCTTTGAAGATTTGATTTATCGGCAATTTGTCTTGCTATTTAATATTAAACCCTTATAAGGCAATTATCGAGGTGAGCACTTCTCTCCGGGAGCTGACTTCCGACTTTGTAAATCGGATAGTACTTACGTAGGGGCGAACCATTAGACTTGAAAAATATATATCCTGCAAGCTAACTCTATTGGAAGAAAATATCCTGCAAATTGAGGGAGGCTTTTTTTGGCAAAAATAATTCCTGTAGCAGCAGCTTGTGTTACGTCATTTGGTGTTCTCAAATTCATTAATAATTCATCAAGTTGGATACCCGATCTTAAATAGATTTTGGCGATTTTATTCCTTCGTTTTTTTTCTGTATTCAATGATCAGTTTGAGAAGCTATATCAAACATGCACTCGAAAGAGTGTTCCATTAAGTTTCCATACACCTCGACGTCGTGTTTGAAAATCCTGATAAAACAATACATTCTTCCTCATGTTTGATATATCACATCACAACTTCCGCATCAGCAAGAAACTGCCGAATAGCTTTTCGAACGCCGGTAATTAGAATAAACTGATATTAAAATGATATTATTGAATTAAAATGGCCAGTTGGAAAACCAGGACTGGACTCAGGACTGGACTATGAAAAAATGGACTGGACTAACTTAAATTGAATTGTATAAATATTAAATGGAGTGAATATTTTACTAATTAGTTAACAATTCAAATTAAAAAATAGAATAGAACGCCTGAAAACAAGTGTCTTTTTACTGACAATCGCACGCCAGATACCGGACGTGCGGAGATGGCTAATCTATAGATTTCAATTATTAACTAATTAGTAAAATATTCACTCCATTTAATACTTATACAATTTAATTAAAGTTAGTCCAGTCCATCTTTTCCATAGTCCAGCCCAGAGTCCAGTCCAGGGTCCAGTCCAGAGTCCAGTCTATCTTTTCCAACTGGCCAATTATAATAAGCCCCTAACGCAGACGACCTTGGGGAGAAGTACGTGACGAGCCCTGAGGACGTCTGCGTTGTAGGCTACAGATAAAATACTACTCGCCTGCATCGGTCACACTTCTCTCGTTCTTGTGAGATACTGGATTACAAAAATATGATCGGAAGGACTGGTCAGTAGTAGTGGGTAGTAGATTTTTATTTAAACTCGGTTAAAAAATCTTCAGTTATACTAATAGTATTATAATTACAATCATTTATAAAAATTAAAGTAACTATAAAAACTTATTTACAAGATTGCCGAGTGGGAATCGAATGTTTCAAGTGTCAGAAGAAAAGAGCAACCTAAGTTGACATTGCTGATATCAACAAGTTAACAAGATAGTCGCCTTGGAGTGCTCAACATAGCATTACAAAATACAACGTAGTTAAAACGAATTCAAGTCCTTTATAAAATGACGATCTAAGTGTTATAGTGGAACCTCTACTTTGGAGCACCTCCATTAACGGGACACTTCTCCTGGTCCCGGAATATCAATGGAGCGTTACTCTACTTACGCATGTAGTACACCAATCTCCGCCTTCATTCTCTCCTATTTTCTATGAGGCTAATATGAGACTAATAAATCAGCCACTTGCCGTAGAGCCAGTCTTGCATTCAGTTTGTCTTATACACTTCAGCTGACGGCTGGCTCAAGCATATCTCCACATAGAGATCCGGCAAAACCGCTGACCAGTGCATTTTATTTACGCGTTGTGTGGACCTCTGCATTCAGTACTACGAGTACGTACGAGTAACATACGAGTACATACGAGTAACATACGAGTACATTCGAGTACATACGAGTAACATACGAGTACATACGAGTACATACGAGTACGTACGAGTAACATACGAGTACATACGAGTACATACGAGTAACATAAGAGTACATACGAGTACATACGAGTAACATACGAGTACATACGAGTACATACGAGTAACATACGAGTACATACGGGTAACATCCGGCAAAACCGAACCAGTGCATTTTATTTACGCGTTGTGTGGACCACTGCATTCAAACGTTTCTAATATAATGCGTAGACCCTTATATCCCTATCTCATAATGGTTTTTATTAATGCAGGTTTATGGGGCCTGATTAACAACGCTGGAATCGCAAAGGTTGGTCCAATCGAATGGCAGACGATGGATGACTATCGGCAGGTGGCGGATGTCAACCTGTGGGGACTCATTGACGTCACAAAGGTTTTCTTACCACTGATCAAACAAGAACATGGGCGCATAATAAATATTGCTAGCATTGGAGGTAAGTCAGCCCATCTCCCTATCGCCTAACCGAGGCATAAAGTATCAGTGCACCGAACATTGGTAGCTCTCACCTTTGCCCACTTTGAAGACCTCACAGCTGTAGTCTACATGCAGTTCAGTTCCTCTTCTCTCTCGAAAACGTCGAGCCGGCCGGAGCCAGAGTAGGCTTAGATACAAAATTCCCGAAAAATGGGCTAAAATTCTTTCTGGAATTTCTCCAAAAACCTCTAAAATTCTTTCACAAATTTCTAAAGTTCTTTCACAAATTTCTAAAATTCTCGAAAATTCTTAACGAAACAACTTGTTTCTCTCTTGTTTCTGACTATGAACCAATAGATGGCTCACTGGATTCAGTGGAGTGGGGGCCGGGGGGGGGGGGGGGGGGGGTTCTGTGAATAAGGGGGAGAGGCGGAGTGAGAATATTAGAGCCTAAAAACGGGATCTTATGTTCTTGTAAGATAAGTGGAGTGGTGGGGGGGGGGGGGGGGGGGGGGGGGGGGTGCTACCCTAGATACGCCACTGGAGAAGAATGTCTAAAGCCACTTACAGTCTCGGTGCCGATTCTTGTTTGTAGGTCGAGCGTCGTTGCCGCACGCTTCTGCTTATTCTATCTCCAAATTTGGAGTAGAAGCATTCTCAGACGCTCTCCGCCGTGAGCTGGGTCCGAGTGGTTTGAAGGTCAGTGTTATAGAGCCAGGTTTCTTCCGGACAAACATTACAAATAAAGACATCCTGCAGGGGCAGTGGAATGAGCTCTGGACCAAATTAGATCACAGCTTAAAGGAGGAGTATGGGGACAATTTTTATCAAACTAGTAAGTAGCAATAATTTGTCGCTGTTGACCATTTTCCCTGCTAGACTCGATCTTTTAGTTGTGAAATGTGGTTCTGTGGGTAAAATTCTAAATTGATATCACCATTCAAATGGGGGGGGGGGGCTCTTTGATGCTATTTGTGTTTTTTAAACGTATTAAAATATTGCGATCTTAAGTCAGAGTAGCGTCCTCACTAGGGCCTAGGGGAGAGGGTATTTGCTAGCTCCTCCCCTCCCCCAACGACAAATAGCATTTTATTCACGGCCGGGGATTAGTAATCATGCTCCTGAAACTGGCCTAGTGGCTAAAACCCGGCACCGATAAATTAACTTACTCGTTCAGTTCGTTTGATAAATCACGGATTTCAATGTCTATGTTTTTTGTTTCTCAGGTGTACAAAACATGTTGAAAGGAATGGTAGATACTTGTGCCTCACCCCATCTTTACAAGGTAGTAGACTCCATTGTTCACGCTCTGACGTCACGATATCCGAAGTCCCATTACGTGGTTGGTTGGGACGCAAAGCTGCTTTGGATCTGGGTGTCCAGGCTCCCAGCTGGTATTGGCGACGCCTTGTTGAATTTACTAGGCGATAAGGCTGAACCCACCATAAAAAGGGGCCAAACCTCAAGAAAGCTGAATGGAAACCACAATGTAGTGAATGGATTTGTCATACAAAAATGATATAACAAAGTTTAAGAATCGTGTGTTTTTTAACCCGAGGGAAACTTAGGGTGATTACCATTTGTCAAAATTGAACTGGCCGGCCGGACCGCTTAATCCTTTTTTTTTGTTAGAACTGGTCGACCAGACTGGTCAATTTGGAAACAGCATGCACCCTTTTGATGGACTTGTAGGAACAGGTCTTCAAAAGGCCCCATTCTAGTAACAAACTGACAGGTCTGCCGGCCAGTTGTCAATGGCTAAATGGTAAGCGCTCCTAGTGAAATCAGTGTGCTTTTTAATTATTATTCTGTCTTTGGTATTTTTTATATATTTTTAATATTGTACAGCATCATTTTTGAAAATTAATTATTAGCCGCATATTTGCATGTCTTGTATATTTTCAAACTTTAAGGCTGAGAGAATTATTAATATAGATAACTTACCGTTTTTGAGAAGAAAATTACGTTGCCTTAATTAAAACATTCAATCTCGTTTGGTAGTAACTGTATACGCCTCAAATAACCCAACAAGGTAGTCTACTCGGTAAATGTTCGTAGATGAGCCCAAAACATTCCGATTCTTACTGGAACCTTGTTAATCCAGCCGTCACTCGCCATCAAAATCTGGCTGTATTAAAGAGGTTTGTCTCGTGTATGTCGGTTTATATGACTTAACTTTTCTTCGGGCTTAAAAAAAGTGGCCGTGATAACGAGGTGGCTGTATATCAACGGGGTGACCGTTAGGTGGGGTTAGACTTTATCGTGGCAAGAGAGTGAAATAGGTCACGTGATCATATTTTCTGAAAATAGCAAGTATAAACGCTTCACTTTCAGATGCCGGATAAATATTTCCAACCCTTTCACGTTTGAAATGACCATTCCTAGTGTACCTTGTGCGTGTTTCTAACATTTTGAACCATTTTTTTAGGCTTTCCTAACTTTTACGTAGTTAGTAGGCTCAAATAGCATGACTTCCTAATCCTCAGTTAGTCGTTTTCTTCTTCGATGATCAGATAAAATAACGTATGTATATTTTTGCAAACTGCTTTATAAGCTATATATATATTGGTTACACTTTAAGTATTTTTAACTTTGTAAGAAGTTCTTTAATTCAATAAGAAGAGAACTATTTCTTGTGAAGCTGAGTAAAAAATATGTTCTTTCCTTGGAACGGAATAAACGTAATCCACAATTGGATATATTTCTTAAAACTAACTTTGTTGTTAAAACATCTAAAAGTACAATAAAACATGCTTTTTCGCGAGTTTTCGTCTTACAGTTTTCAATGTCTCCAGTGCTCAGTGACCCGCAGTCCAGTAAACTAGCGAGCTTATCAAATACAGTCAAACCTGTATTAAGCGGACAAACTCGTTACCCTCGCTAGTGTCCGCGTAGTAGTTTCCGCTTGATACTGGTTCTGATACATTGCACAGTAATAGTTAATTATTGACCCTCATATCTCCACGTTTATTGTGACCAACACGCACTGATTTTACTTTGAACTCATAAACCTAATTCGCAAATGTCTGTATCGCGTTAAGTCACTTTTTTACTGGAAAACACTCTAAGACTTTTAGAAGTAGACGATAATCTCACAATCTAATGAAAATGCATACAGGTTTCGTGTAACAAAATGTCCTAATTTTGGTATCCGCGTCCGCTTAATAGAGGGGTCCGCTGAATACAGGTTCGATTTACGGTAAATATATATGGTCAGAAAATTTCGAGACCGAAGATGGTGTCCACTTAATAGATGGTGACCACTTAATAGAGGGTGTCCGCTTAATATGGGGTCCACTTAACACAGGTTTCACTGTACTTACTCCGGTAGAATTAGGCCCCGTCCACACTAATGCGTTTTCGTTTAAAAACGCATACTTTTTTATGCGTTTTTACCGATCGTCCGCACTAAAACGATGAAAATCGGACAATGAAATCGATGAAAACGGAGGTTTTCGAAAACGCTTTTCAAAGTGGAGACTTTTGAAAACGCAGATCTATCGTTTAAGTGTGGAAGGCAAAAACGGAGCTTTTCAAAAACGCTTACGTCACAACTAGTAACGCACACTATTGCTGACGCTATTGGAGCACGCGTATTGAACAGGAAAACGTCCGAGCAGAGCCTGGTGATGAAAACGCATCTTTGGAACATCGTTTTTCAGCTCCTAGTGTGGACGCAAATCTTTTTATCCGTTTTCGGGGAACCAAAAACGGAGATTTTCAAAAACGCGTTAGTGTGGACGGGGCCTATACGCGACCCCAGAAGAAATCCGTATGAGTTTTAGCTTGCTCAGGCCGGCGACGAGATTTTTCAAAAATCATTCTCTAACCAATCGGTGCAATCAGAAATCAAATAAAAACTAAGGTTTTTCCGCGGTTGGCACCGAGTGTTCGTTCTGGCTTACTTGCGTCTGTTGTGATTGGCAAAATGTGATTAACTTTCGTCTTCATTTTACGAAATCAATCAAATAAAGTGTCCATATCTTGCAACTTCATCTTAAGGTATACAGCCAAAACATAGTTAATTAATTAAGCGCAATGATTATGACATTATGAAAGCGACAAATTTCTTTGTTCCACGTTTTTGTTAGATTGTTCGGCTTTGATCGACCGTGCACAACCACAATAGATTTTGAACTATGTTCAAGCAACTATATCCAATAGAAATGTTAACCCTTAAAGGGACACTGTCACCTACTTTTAGTATCGCTTAGAAAAGCCAAAAAACATATTTAAAATAATGGTCCAGTTTTGTTAACAAATACTCTACCAGTGCACAGAAACTAGTATTCATTATCTTTGGCTGCGGATGGCCAGGATGGAAATGGATTGCAACTTGAAAAAATTGGCCAATTTTTTCAAGTTCCTCCCAAGAGTCGTGGAAAAATCGCAGAAAAACTTATTATGGTTTGTTCTTCCTTGAAGAAATCACTTGATGTTATCTTGGTGTTCTAAAAGCAATTTTATGTTTGAGCAAAGGTACTTCGTCATATATTTAGTGTATTTTGACCAAAAACAGCAAAATCTGCGTGACAATGCCCCTTTAAGTTGCTCAGTCATAGCATGTGTTCGAAAAACAAAAGATGTGCCTGATTGTATTACTTTCAACATAAATTGTAGCTCCTTGATATCGCCATTGAAGTCTGCATGGTTTCATATTAACCAGTTCCTCGACTATGGCTAAAACAAAAACAAAAAATGCGGTATATTTCCTTCTCTTTATTTTCTTGTATAAAAGTACAAAACTCTACGAGCCCAACTTAAGATAGTTATGTTACAAAGTTTTAAACATATAAACTTGCCAAAATATTACGTTACATGAAAGTAAAAATGTTTTTTTTTTCATAAATAAAGCCAGAAAACCTGAACCTAAACATAAAATAGAAATCCTTATTGACTCAGTATAAAAGACAGACTTGGCAGCTGACTTGGCAATCGACAGTAACTTAACATGCTAAACTGCGGGCTTTCTTCGCGAAGTTCATTACATCAAGCAGAAAGAACTTGGCTGTTTATCTGTCCCGTTTACCTCTTTACTTCACCCGTTACAAGGTGTAATATTCTTGCATTTCTCAGAATATTGTAAAACAAATTGCAAGAAACAATTTATAATGCTGAAAGGGCCGAGAAGAGTCCAATTCCAGTCCAATTCGGCATGAAATCATATGGGTGTGCTATCATACGGGTGATAAACAAAAACGGACGACCGCTTAGCGGGAGTCCATTTTGTTCAATCTCAGGTATGTTTACAGAAAAAATGGACGACACGATCTCTAATAAACCTTATCTATGACAAACTTCAAGGAAAATAGCAGTAAAAGAACACATCTTTTCATGATAAATGTACCTCATGTACATGAAAAAGGAATTCATTCAAGTGCAACCGTCCTACTAGAGCGTCCATAGTGACGAGTACCAGTCCAATTAATAATGGTAATAGGACTGAGAGGCATCTAATAAGGTCAGAAATCATACGAGTGATTAACAAAATCGGACAAACGCGTCAGCGGGAGTGCTATTTGTTTAAGCTCAAGGATGATACAAAGAAAATTGGACGACACGAAGTCCTTTTACCAGTTAATCGTAGATATAATAAAATTGGAAGAAAAAATAGTAATAGTTTATTGGATTGAAACAAAGTAGATTGAAACTCGCCTGAGAACGAATCTCTTTCATTTCGTATCTATTTACTCTTCTTTCCCAGACTACAATCCCACCCCCCACCCCCCTTAGCCCCTGCTCTTAACTATAAACTTGCCGCTATGTACGACTTTCTATTTAAGAGCTTTCATACCAGTATTAAAGTGCGAATTGTTTTAATGCTACCTTACAAAGGCTTATATTACAGTGTTATGCTGCTGTGGTAAAGAAAAAGTCGCACACGAGCCACACAGCAGTGGCCCAGGCTAGGAATATTACTACCTCCCCCCCCCCCCCCCCCTCCCTGGATGGGATGCTAGTCCATCACACAGCTACCCCCTAGCATTTTGTCTCCGGTACCCATTTATACAGTTGGGTGGAAAGAGACAATGTGGATTAAAGTTTCTTGTCTAAGGAAACAAAACGATGGCAGAGACCAGGCTCAAACCACCGACCTTCAGATTTGAAGTCCAACGCGCTAACAACTACACTGCCGCACCTCCACGTTTTAAAATGATGAATTCAGTCATAAAAAGGCATCAGGTAAAATAACTATAAAAAATTATACTTGACCTGGTCTTTTTCAATTGGAAACTGTTCACCTTTGTAAATTAAAAAAAATCTTACAAAATTAAGTAACTAGTGGTTAGAAAAATATAACTGAGCATACCAATGCCCTTCAGTAAGATACTGACATCCATGACAACCATATGGAGTCTAAACATGAGCATTTACAGCATGCGCCATGTCATAAATCAGCTGCTACAATATGCTGTACTTGATCAACAAACATTCTTAGCTGTAGAACAGGTGGAGCTGTTTGAGGTGACGATGACACGGAAAAGCTCTCCAGTGTTGAGGCAGGCACACAGTTTGTAAACTTCAGAAGAGGAAGCTGGGGATCCAGATTGGGACACAGGAACACCAACAAGGTGCACTCCATCTTTTGCATCAAATACAATTTCCTTGGATTGGAAGAAAAGAAACACTGTTTTAAATCATTCCCTGACATTCCTTATTCTTCAGTTACTATAATGTCGACATAATTTTGTGAATGCTAAATCTTTTGTTTTCTTAATATTAATTAATCTTAAATTATGTATTTCAGTTATAACTTGTGTTCTACAACATAGACTATGAGTAGTCCCTCATTTTTCCTCAGGGATAGTAGAGTGAGCGAAACGCAAGCACACGTGAAAATCACTTTGTCGCATGGGGTAATTTTCATGTGCGCTTGCATTTCGCTCGCTCTACTATCCCTGAGGAAAAATGAGGGACTACTCGTTGTCTACCAACAACAATGCCTTGGGTAGATAACATGCACAAAAGAGTGGAAAATGTGATACCCAACTGTATTCAAAATGTACGTTGTACCTACATGTACAGTTATGTAATTCCTGTAACTTGCCTCAAGAATCAGGGTTCTAAGGTGTGTTGTTGAACATGTACAACAGGCA